>VZSC01006278.1:236203-267417 GCA_013398225.1 Steatornis caripensis | reverse complement strand
AGTGCACCAATTGGACATCTTTCTGCAGTGTAAGTTGATTTTTAAACTATCAAAAGATGCTGTTGCCTTGTCTTGTGTGTTTCCACTTCTGTGTTGACTTGAAAATGTAAGTACAGTACTCAAAATATTTTGGGGTGTGAAGGAGTGTTTTGTTTTAAACAGTTTTCTAAATAAGCTGTAGACAGTAGTATATGTTTTCTAAAATTTATATCTAATATAAGGCCACTGATTTTCTAATTCTGAATATTTTCAAGATACTGTCTGAGGTTTCCATTGTCACAGTCTAATTTCAGTGGATTAGTGGGAGTGCAACTGAATACGTTTTGGCACTGTATTTTTCCCACGTGTCTCTGGTGGAACTTAGAAATTTGGTGGCTGTAGAAAGATAGTGGNCTGAATATTTTCAAGATACTGTCTGAGGTTTCCATTGTCACAGTCTAATTTCAGTGGATTAGTGGGAGTACAACTGAATACGTTTTGGCACTGTATTTTTCCCACGTGTCTCTGGTGGAACTTAGAAATTTGGTGGCTGTAGAAAGATAGTGGATATGTGAAAACATATGTTCAGATTGTGAAAGGTTTTAAAATAAAAGCTTATTTTTTTTAGAAACTGAATGTTAGATAAAACAAATATAGCTGTGTGTAGCTATTTTTGCCAGAGACAGTTGAAATAATGATTTTCCTACACGTTATATACTAAACACAGTTACTGTAATAATCTATAATAAATGTGCTTATTCTTGTATTAATCTTCATGAAGTACAAATTATATAGCTGAAATTATAGTATCTAGTAAGAACTTGAGATAAAAACTAAACGCCTTTGAATATAAACCTATTTTTCTGTTCTTTTATATAAGGAAGTATTTCTGAAGCATACAGAAAGCAGTAGATTTGCAGATTCTCAACTCTATTGGCACAGTGTACGATGAGCTAATATCTTTCTTTAATTACATATCTTTCTTTAATTGCATTCATGAAGAATGTAACTTTGAGAAGTGCAGCAAATTGAGAAATGCTGTGCTTAAGAATGGATTCCTGTTTAATACAAACCTTCTAATTCTGCTCTTCTGTGCTGTTTTGTGCAAGTGCAACAGCTTTGTGTTTTGTGCTTGCTGAAGGATAGTAGGGACTGATGCATGCGTAAACCTGTTTTGCCAGATGGCTGCATACCTCTGCAGTTGTTTCCTGAATCTCATACTGGGGGTGATGTAAGACAATCTTAAGGCTCTCTGAGCTTTTCACTGGAAATCTCCTTTTCTGTGAAGGTAATGATTCACTGTACAAACTTTTCTGTGCTTCATGCCGAAGTCCGTTACGTAACTGAGCAGTCTTGTCCCATGGTGCTGAAGAGAACATTTTGGACTGTATCCAGAGTAATTGTTTAGGCTGAGGATAACAATCTGGGAAGCGTGAGAGGAAGTAATCTAAGCTTTATATTAGCTAATATTAGTATAAACCCTCTGCTTACCCAGGGGAGGAAACAGTAAATTACCATTCAGGACACAGAGTCAGTATCTCAGAAGCGTTCTGTAATGTCTGTACTGGATGATAACTGATAATTAACACTGCTACCCATCTTAAAATTTCCTTTTTTTAGAGATGTGGCGTTGCAACCAACTGTCTAGTTGGGAAGAAGGGAAGGATAGGCTTTTGATCAATAAAATACAGACAGGTAGCTGGGACTTGAGGAGTCCCATATGCCAGTGTCTGAGAGAGTGAAGTAAAAAGATATTCAGATAAAATCTTCTAAACAGAAGTCCTAGGATGGTAAAATCCAAGAGTTGCTTCCTTTTCAGACTTCTGTATGTGATAATAAAGATTGCTTATGAGGCTGGGTTTGCTGTGATAAAATAATAATAATAATAAAAAAATCGGACATAGTTCGTTGCTTGAGGATTAATGTTTTTATTTTGAATTTTCAAGGTAATTATTTTTGAAGAAGTAATCTGTAATAGCGTATGGACACTGAATGGTAGACTGGTAAGGTTTTTTTTGGTGCGTTCCTGGTATGTACGTAACTTGAGTCTTTCCGCTACCACTGTAGCGACTGTTGTGCATTGTCATCTGCACACAAAAAAGACTTTGCAATCATCAGTGTACTTTGCTTTTGGAAAACCTGCGTTTTCATCCAGAAGGTACAGACATAATACTAATGCTTTAAATATTAGGGTGTTTTGTGTGTGTTTCTTTTTAGGCTGGCATTCTTACACATTGTGTTTAGCACTAGCAAAGAGAAAGGCTAGTGCTTTGTCAGTTGTAGCTTTGGTTTGTGCATGTTGAGGGAGGGAACGTGCTCAAAATTCTACCTGGACTTGGGTGGAGGTAGTAGCAGCACTTCTCCACTGTGGCTAAACTACATGGTTGCAGGAGACAACCACGTTTCTATTTGGTGCTTCAGACAGAAGGCTGGGAGCGGTTGCTCAGGTCGGGAACACGGAGGGAAAGGCAGTGAACCAGACGCTTCTTCGGTGTCCCTTTGAAGTCGCTTGTGTGAGTCTCAGTCTGGGAACCAGTATTTTGAAGTAATAAATGAAATTAGGTTCATAGAAAATAGTTTCACACTCTTACTAAAGTGGTTGTGAGAAAGTAGAACTTCAAGATGCTAGCAATGTGCCAGATATTTAGTATTTTGTCGCTGCTAATGGAATGAATTGAGTATACTTTTGATTTCCTTATAGGAAATATAGAAAGTCGAGGATAATTGTTTCCTATTCTTATACGTGTCTATAATAGCATACTATTTCGGGGGAGAAAAAACACCTCACAACAAAGTAGTTAAATATCTTTTGAACTTCGGTTCTTCACTAGCCCCTTTCTTAACTCTGGTGCTGTTTTCTGGGGGAAGTTTAGGATAATAGTCTGTTTAAGATTGTGAGTCACCTGATAAGTAATAGTTTATTGGCTATTTCTACACTTCATTTAGACTTAATTTGAAAGCAAACCCAGTGTTGAACAGTAAACTACTCTGAAAGGTTTGAGACCTCAGTTCAATTATGGAAGTCGTGAATTGCATTAAATTGTATGCAAAATCTTGATGGTGCATTTTAAAAATGTTGTAATTTAGTTGTGTGTCACAGAACGACCAATTCTGTTTGTTAATTTCCAGGGTTGATCATGTCACTAAAATTTAATATTTGCTAAGAAAATTATTTGAGGAAAAAAGAACTTTAAATGTTATCAAAGATTTTTATTTTATTAGTTGTATAATTTACTTTGGTAGAACAAGAGTGTTACAAGTGCTAATGCTATCCAAATTGTAGCTGAAATCCCTGTGGGCTTTATCAGCAGCGTGAAGAGTTTTATAATTTTATTTTTGAGACATTCTCCATTTTAAAATGTGTGTGTCTTGGAGGCTCTGTTAAAACTGCAGGTAATTGTCTTCAGTACCTTTTTTTTTTCTATTTACTTAAGGAAGCCCTCTGAGCAAAAAGCATCAAGACTATTAAATTTAATTACAATAAGTACATATCTACTTTACCTCCAGTGCTGTTCTTATATTCACATGTTGCAGGACATAACCTTTACGGAGTAATACCTGAGTTATTACTTCAATTTTTATGGCAAATAACTGAATGCTTTATTTTATATTATTTAGTTTACTCTTATGACATGTAGATAGGACTAGTATGAAAAATTTAAGTCTGGGACACTATGCTGCTTGCTAGATATAATAAACCTATATATAGTCCATAGTTCCTTTGAGGAAAAAAATTGTCTTTTTGTGGAAATGGCATTTAAGTAATGTGACTATATTCATAAACATGTCTAATTCATTGGCAAAATACAGTAGAGATAGTTAATGCAGAATTAACCTGCTAAATGATAGATCTTTCCAAAACATTGATCAGACTTCTAAGCACTTGAAAATTGGGAAGTTCAGAGGAGAAAATGGCTTCCTGACCCAGGCATCAGAGTCTTGCTTTTTGCTGGGTTGAGCTCAGATCTGTCTGATACTCGCCAAAGAAAACTTGCCATTTTGTGTGCAGAGCCTCTTAACAGTTTTCAGATAGCTGTAACTTACTCTTGGTGTGTGCATGTGTACGGTAGGTATGGCTTTTCTGATCTGGAGTTAGATGGGCAGATCGTCAGTGTTCAGTGCTTGGAGTGGAGTTCACACAGTGGGTGACTGGGGCTGCTTTTACTCACGTTCCTAGGTGCTTGAGAGGAATCTCAGAGCTGTCAGGGACACGGAGTCAGACACAGTGACTTTGGGAGAACCTGGAAAAGGAGAAATAGTTACCCTCTATCATCTCTTTTTTTTCTTCTAGACAAAATGTCACAACAGTGATGCTATCCATCACTCTTTACCTAGCACGTGTTCAGTCACCCTGATGTGACTGTGTATTGCACCACCTGTGCTGGTAGCTCCTGAAGGACTACTGTATAGTGCAGCTTTGTGCCAACAGATGAAGTAGAATTTTGAGGGGAAAAACAACAAAAAAATATATTCTTGGGGACTTCAGAACCACTGTTGGTGTTTGAATAAAGGATGTGCATGTTTCTAAGAAATCATTTTTCCTAAGTAATTACTGAATGTGAATCAAGTTTAATAAATGCATATTGCTATTATGTTGTTTACAGCATAGTGAAAGAAAGTGCTCTCTCCCTGTGTAACACTGGACTTACAGGGATCAGGATTAGTGCTGTCAGAAGGGGTACTGTCTGGTATACCACTCTAGAATTTCAGTTTTAACCAAAATGGAAAATCCTCTGCATCTTCAAAGCTGCTGTTCTTGCATACTCTTAAAGAAAAAAAATGAAAAGCTATAGTAAAGTTAAATATTTTTAACTATAGTTAAATCATGAAAACTATTTTGGTTATTTTATTTTTATTTCTTAGTATTTTAGTTATTTTATATTTACTCACTTTTAATTCTTAGTGTATCAAGTTACAGCCTGATTATTGAATGTCACAAAATACATGATAAAATAACCACTGTTCCGCTTATTAGAGTTTTTAAATAGAGAAGTATAGATATATATGTATTTGTCAGTGGCTTCTGCAGAACTTGAGTTTTGCCCACGAAAAGGGCAGTATAGAAATAGACCTACAATCCTCTATGCAATTAATTTACCAGTATTAACTTTTATGTTGCCTTATAGAAACTGATATGATTTGGTTTGTGAAAGGACTTCAGATCTTCACTGAACAAATCCTTTCAAATTTGAAAATAATCCTTCTTTCACTTTGACTTCTCATGACTTTTTCATAATACTGCTTAAGTAATTAAGATTCATTTTCCTGAAGGCTGGCCTCAAAATTCTGAAATACTTTTGAGCTTTTCCATTTTAATTCAGGGAATGGGACATTAACATTTAAGCAGAGATGTCTTCTACGCCAAGTATTTTTGTAAAAGTGTCCATTATTTTTAACTGAGGGAACTTCTAGTCTTTCAGTGACTTGATACAGTCTTGTAATAATGTAGTATCATTGGCTTTCTAATTATGATGGCGTAAATAAATCCTCAATTTCTGTGGCTAAGAATAAAACCGTCTTCCTGGACTTAGATTTGCCCAGGTTAATGTTTGCTATTCATTTAATCTAAGAAGTGCAAGATACTAGTGGTTTTCCAGCACAGATTCCTAAATAATGGAAGGTCTCGACTGTCTTGTACTTGTTACGGCTTATGGCAGTGAGGCACTAGTCATCTGCTGGGTTTTATTTTCAGCATTATTGCCTCTTGTAAAGTCCAACTTAATGGAATAATGTCCTGTAAAAATATAGAAAGCAATTTTTTGCTGTCAGCCCTTTTCAAAGATCTGTATCCTTCTGTAAAAACACTCAAAACAGCTGAGAACAAATGGCTGTGGTGAAAGGTCTTTCGTTCCTGCAGCCATCCGTCTCCCATCTTGATTTGATATGATTCTTTCTATGCGTGAGAGACACTTAGTAGCTGTGAGAAGTATGTGCCTGATAACTGTTGTGTTCAATATGACCTGATACCGTCCTGGAATATGGAAAGATAGAATCTTGACTTCCTTAAAGACATGACTGGCGTACCCACATCTGTTAATGTTTGCATCTACCTTCTCTTGTCTATTTTCCTGTTTCTTAGAAAGCTGTGAGATTGTTTACCCTAATCTGAAGTAATTTGGAAACTTAACCCTTCTGGCAATCAACTGTGTAATGGCAGCTGCTGTAGTTGGGAAAGCTGCTTAAGCAGATCATCAGAAGTTCACCTCTTACTGGGAAAACTGGTACCTGTGACCATTACTAGCTTTAAGCATCCTTTTTGACATTTTGCTTTGCTGTGCAGAGGGATCTGTCCTTTCCAGTGGAAATTGCTGTGTGGCTTAGTGATGCCAATCACTACATGTCTGAAGGTATGGTAGACATTGATCTGAACAAGTGCTGTGTTTTGCTGCCACCACTGCTCTTCTCACAGCTGGTAGACTTAATGTGGGGTTTGATAATGTCACGGTTTAAAGCTGGGCTGGCTATTAAACGAATGACAGATGCTCTTTGTTAACCTTTTCCATCCCCAGAGTGGGGGGAAAGAGACTTATGGGTTGGAAAACTTAAAACAGCTTTAATCTAACTACAATAATAATGTATAATAATAATAGGAAAAATAATAATGCAATATATACAAATATACAAATATGTACAAAACCAATATTGAGCTTCCCTCCCACCGATGACGAATATGTCACCCAGATGCTGCGGGGCATGCCCTGGGAAAGTCCCGGACTGTACTCAGCAGCAGCAGGCAGGAGCTGGATTCAGGAATGCACGGATCAGGATCGAAGGCAGAAGGCATGAGGCAGAGTCCTCCTCGGACGCCAGCCATAGAAGAAGAGAGAGAGACCCTCATGATCCCTCAGCTTTATACCGAGTATGACACATATGGGATGGCATACTCCCTTTGGCCAGGTTTTGGTAACTGTCCGACCCGCTCCTCCCCACTGCAGGTTTGCAGGTCTGACCACTTCTCTGCTCTTTCAGTTCCAGCGCATAAGAAAGTCAGCAGAAGCGAGCATTGACCTTGGTCTCCATAGGGATAACTATAAGCAAGGGCCTTTTGTGCATACCATTGCTACTGATGTTCCAGCACTAACTGTAAACACCGAGCCTTATCACTGCTAGAAGCAGCTACTGTATGGAAAAACCATGCAGTTAATTTCAGAGCATACAGCTTCTCAGGAGAGACTTAACTAAAAAGCAAAGTTACTAAAAGAAAATTGGTTCTATCCTAGCCCAAACCAGGACAGATACTCAAATACCTGACCAGAAGCAGACTGAGGGACTGTTAACAGCTCACATCCACTTTGTGTGACATTGTCACCTCACTGTGATAAGGTAAATTAGGAATGACATGACTTCCTGTCGGTCTTTGCTTTAAGTCCATGAGGGCTGACTAGCTCTCGTGGGGTAGCAGAACATTCCCGAGGGCCACAGTGTTGGCTGTGAATACAGGAAACGTTTATATTAAAGTTTTTAGCAATCATAAGGTCATACTGAAACCTCAGCCTAATTACTGATCTAGTGTTTTAGACTTTCATAATAAGGACTGTATCCCCTTCTGGCCTCAGGGTAGACGCTGTACTTGAGTTTAAACCACCTGTGGTGTTCTGGTGCGGACTTCTACGCTTCTTTTAGATTCAGTAGGAGGGTGATTATCTAGGACAGACACAAATGGGTTAATGTTTGGCAAGTCAGGTAATCTCTCACTGCTTCAGAGGAATGTGTTGTCCCTGTACCTCCCGAGGTTAAGATTTGGTATGCTTTCAAATGCCTGCCTTTTAGTACTCAGCTTTGGTTGTCTTTTCTGTTTTCAGATGTATAGCCGCAGCCTTTCTGCATTTACTTCCTTATAGTTCAGGTTCTTTGATGTATCTTCAACATAGGTCTGTCTTCTGTTACTGATGTTAAAGTACTGTTTACTCATGCATGAACCTGAGCAGGCAAATAATTTTAAAGTTTTTATTCCATAGCAATTACAGTTTGTCAAAGCCTTTCATCCACTTGCAGCAACCTGTGTGCATTCTTCTTCACTGCTGGGTCCTCGTTGTTCCACAGCTGGGTCCTGAGAGCTTGCAGTGTCAATCAAGATTTCCTAAGTGAGGGATTTTTGTTAACTGTAAGGAGAGTTGGCCAAGAAACTGTTAGACTAAGCTATCTAATTGGTGATTGAAACTTTTTTTAGTGTCATACTGGACCTTAAGGAAAGCTGAAACTCAGAGATCTGTAATGCACTGTTATTTAATGCTTTTTTATTTGAAGTATCATTTAAAAGATAAAGCTGCTTTGCAGACTGAAGATCAAAGGTTACAAGTCTTTTGTTTGGCGCTGTCAACATCTTTGCTGTATCTCAGTATATAAATTGTCTACTTTCAGTGTTATGGATTCTGTACAAGTAGCAAAGCAAACAATCTAATCTAATCAAGTGAAACAGAAAGGTCATGGTATGGATCCATTTATCGTTAAAACAAACAAAACCTCGCAATGCATAGAGCAGAGGTAAATTGATAAACAATTGTTTGTAAGCAGGAAGCGGGGAAGGGGAACACGGTGAGGTAGTGATTAAATTATTTGATAAATTTGAGAAAAAAATCTTAGAGAGCTGGATCTAAAGCTAATATTTATTTTAAATTCAGAGGCTTCAGGGGAGAAAAGTGACTCTCTTTATCATTGATATGAATGAAAGAGATATAGATAAATCGTCTTTAATGATCCAAGCTCCCTGGCAGGCAGCTAAAACAACGACACAGCCGTTCGCTCGCTCCCCCTCACACAGTGGGATGGGGGAGAGACTTGGGGAAAAAAGAAAAGGTAAAACTTGTGGGTGGAGATAAAGACAGCTTAATGTGACAGAAAAGGAAGAGAATAATAGTGATCATACTAAAAAAAATACACAGAACAAGTGATGCACAGCACAACTGCTCACTACCTGCTGACCGATGCCCAGCTAGCTCCTGAGCTGCAGCTCATCCTGGCCAACTCCCCCCAGTTTATATACTGAACATGATGTCATACACCATGGAATATCCGTTTGGCCATTTTGGGTCAGCTGTCCTGGCTGTGCCCCCTCCCAGCTTCTCGCTGACAGGGCACGGGAAGCTGAAAGGCCCTTGACTACTGTAAGCACTGCTTAGCAACAACTGAAGCATCAGTGTGTTATCAACATTGTTCTCATACTGAAACCAAAACAGAGCACTGTACCAGCTACCAGGAAGAAAATTAACTGTATTCCAGCCAAAACCAGGACACCTGTTGAGGAAGTCTTGAGCCAGTAGAGTGGGAGACTTAAAGAATTGGGAACTATCCCTATTAGCTTGCCCAAGGAGGTGCAGTTATAATCCATGTGGTACAGGTAACATCTTTGCAAGCTTTGTGCAATTAAAAATCTGCTTATATTGAAAATGTTCATTTCCAGCCTCATCCATGTACAAGATTGTGATGGACAAGAGTAGAGTCCTTGCAACTTATATGTCTGTAGGTTCTCTCTTGGCCCCCAGATCACCTTCACAGTGCAGTGGCTTAAACTGCTTGACCAAAGGGATCGTGACCACACTGATTGTCTTTTGGGTTGCTTGCTTATGGTGAGGATGTTAAAAAATCAATTTCATTGTATTAATTTCTTTTAATAATATCCAAAATACTGTGGCACTGTGAAGAATAGTTGGAGAACACTGCAAGAATCTTGCAGCTGTTCTGAAAACCTTTACCAGCTGAATTCTCCTCCAACTGAAAGTTGGAGTGTGGAGAGGATTGTCCTCAGAAATGTTGTCAGTTGTTGTCTGTTTATTTTAAAATAACGTTAAAAAATGAGTGCATGTTAAACTGAAAGCTTTAGTCTCCTGTAATTTCTTACCTATTGATATCTATGTTTCTACTGTTAATCAGTATTCTTGTTTTCAGAATACACTTTTTCCTTAAAAGTTATTTTGTATCTAAATATTAACTTACAAACATGAGTAAGGTTAATATTGCTGAAATAGAATGGCTTCTTTTCTGCCTGTACAGGACACAGCCATGCAATGCACTCTCAGAAATCCTAAGTCTAGAAAAAGTAGCTCAGTGCCTCTGTGATTGTGAGGGGAAAAAAGTTATTTCACTGCTTCTCTGACTCTTCTTGGGAATGATACAGGAGAAGTGGCATGTTGGTGCCCACCCCGTCTGCTCACAGATTGTTGTATGCCTGAGAAGGGTAGCGCTCTCTTTGTGTTTGTTGCCTGCACTGTTCATTTCAGAGGCATAATGCAGGTTGAGTCACGCAAAATCTCTTCTGCTTGAATCAAGCAAAAACCCTTTTGATCTGTTAACAACCATCACATTCTTTTGAATGACAGAGAGATGTGTATGTTCCCGTAGAATGGCAGTCAGTATAATTAGGAGTGCAGGTATCGAAAGCAGTCTAGCAGTGTGAGTCAGGATTGTGCCTTGGCTAAAAAGTGGGCACCTGCTGCATTGCTTCGACTTCTCGATCCCTTGTGGCTAGAGATGCCTTAGGGTCTTGGCAACAATATTGCCTAGAGGACAACAAGTAATCACTTCTCCATGTGAATGAAGGAGGTTGAAATATGGGGAGTTTATTCTTTTTTTTTTTTGTTCTTTCCCAAATAGAATAAAGTGTTTGCCCTTTCATATCACTCTGATCAAACAAAGTGCCTCTAAATAGCAGGCAAACTGGTGTATGCTGGTTAACAACCGCGGGGGAAAAAAGAACATCTGTGTATCAAATCTGAGTGTACTATACATGCTGAGTTCATAAAATGACTTGATCAGGTTCACTGAAAGTTAGCATTATCAGACTGAGTGCCAATTTCTCTGTTACGTTTAGTAATCCGTTGGTGGAATTTAAGCCAATCAACTGTTGAAATGTTTTGGAAAAGTAATATTTTAGCAATTCAGGCTTCTATGTGTTAAGTTAATTAAATGCTAAGAATTGAAAATGGGTAAATCATCATAAAAGTCTAGATTCTTACAAGGTCAGCAGTTCCACACGTTTTCCATAATACAGAATAATAAACGCGGTTTCTGAGCGTCAACATTAATATGGTTCGAGAATTGCAGCTTCAAACTGTTTTGGGTACAGCCGATACTATATTTTTTGTCCATAGTGACAAAATTAACTGGGTTAAATGCATTGCTAGCATACATCTAAATATTTAATCACGGATTGGAATTTAGAATTCTTATGGTGAATCGTTATTTAGCTTTTTTTATTAGTACAGGAGGAAAAAAGTAAATGAGTGTGACTTGTAAGCAGTTTCACAGGCATTTTGCTGACCTCGTATGGGAAAGTTGTTAAATTTCTCATCACCTTGTAAAACCAGGTCGTGTAGCTAGATACGCTCATTCCACTACTTCAACTGAGAAATCTGTTTTTAATGTGAGCTATTGGCCCTGAGGGGGAGAAGAAAACGGCAAGACTTCTCTGCAAAGACCTTCTTTGTTTTGAATGATGTCTGAGTGAATTCTGAATTATTTAGATTTGTTACAGTGGAAATCATTCTGTTCCTTAATGGTAGTGCAACATACAGTTTCCTCTCTTAGATCACGCGTGCAATGGAAGAACTTTCTCAATTTTATGGCATGCAAAAATGTGAGAGAGTGTTAGGATACAATTTAAGATATGGCTTTTGCCCGAAAGGTTATGTTCTTAATGAGTGCTATCCTGTTTCTTAATGAATGCTGTCCTGTAAAATGACGAGAATGTACTTCTTAGAAATGGTCCTGAGTTACTGTTTATATGGTGGGTGTATTTCAATTATGCTATGATTTTGGCCTCTGCTTGCATTCTGCAAAGTTATTTGTTACTTCTGTCAACTTCTATTTCTAATGCTGCTGCTTCTGTAAACAAATTGACTTGGATGAAATAATGAACCTCTGTATGGATTGTGTGATTTGCATGTTTCAAAAAAACCTGTTGTGGCTCGTGTTTTGGAGCTGTGTAGTTATCTTTCGAAAAGCCACTATAGTTCCGAGAAATTATCCTAAACCTGAATTTTTCCAAGTTCAGACTAGAATCAGCATTAATATATTTGTTTATATTTATTTGCAATCTTCTCTCCCATGTGCAATCAGATGGTTGGAAAACATCTCCTGCTCCTACTCAGGTTTTTGATCTCATAGATTTACTAACTAATCTTTTGGTTCAACAAATTCATCTTGTTTGTTCTTATCTGTAGTTGCTTTTTCATGTAAAAGTCATTACAGTTTATTTTCATACCAGTTCTCCATCTTTTTCCAAAGATCAATCTTCAGTGCCAACAACGGTGGAAAAAAATACATTTGTTATCCGTTTTGGGACTTCTGTGTATGTTTTACAAATGTACAAATCCTCTTCACCGTCTTAAGAACTTCAAGGTTATAAAGTCAAGCAGTCTGTAATGAGGAGAAATAACCTTTAAGTCTGACTGGTGCTTGTACCAATTAATCTACTTTTTGTACATGCATTAACTTAATTCTGTGTAAGAGAGTACTTTTATTGCAATACAGCTACTGCTTTGACTTTGCTCAAAGCTTATTTAGCTTGCAGCAAATAGCTTTCTGCAAAATTGATGCTGGGTCAGAAAATGATACAGCGAGCATTTGCACAAAATTGTATTTTTATGTGACCAGCTTGCCAGTTCACAGGACTTTTGATACCTGTCCCTTCAACATTAGAGCATTGTCTCTCTATCGTTCATTCGTTGCAAATCATCTTGCCTGAGAAATAACAAATATATAAAAGATTCCGTAGGCAAGTTCCTGAGGATCCTTCCTAGTGTAGTGTTAGCTTGTGAATTGGGTTATTTGGGACCGGACAGAGTGGGAAGGGGGAACATGGGGATGGAATAAAAAAAAATCTTAATATGCTCAAAAAAGGTGTTCAACTGAGGCAAGATATTGATTCGCATTTCCTAAATTTGGAGGGGTTTTATTTGATAATATTTCTATCTTTATGTGCACAGGTTTATATCTGTGTGCAGTACATGCGAAGAAAGGAGAAATATTATATCCCTATTGAAGTAAATAAGAATTGTCTGTTTGAGGTCAGGATTTTACCAGCTGTGTAGCATGCCCACAGCCTCCCCATCTTTTCATGTAATACCACTAACTCCAGATTCAAAGCACCCTTCATACAAGGAAGCATTTTGGAGGAGGCAAGGCGAGGACATTGGTTTTGTCAAAATCAAGTTTATTCCTTGTATCGTAATTGCCTTATGAGTCTTCTGCTTCTGACATATGTTAAATAAAGTGAAATCTAGAAAGGGTTTCCTTCATGTGCATAGCTAAACTGTAACAGTGGTGCTGACTGATGTGCTTTGTGCTGGGTGTACCCCTTCCATCTCACCCACCCACCAGGGGGTGGTGGGTGAGACCGTGGGTGCTGCTGTGTAGCTTGCACTCTTCTCTGAACAGAAACTCGGTAGTAAGCGGAGTTGTAGTTGTGCTAAGTTGTTAGAGAGAAGTCATAACACTGGTAAGCGTTGAAGATATGGGCAAAAAAAAGTTTCCTACGTCATGTGGTTGACTGATTGAGATGGGTGAGTTCTTTGGAGCCATAGCTTGCAGGAGATGCAGCTGAGGCAACCTCTGTCGAGGGTGGCAGAGGGCAGTGGCACAGAGAGTCAACAGCAGAGACAAGATATGGGGATCTTTGAAGCTACTGGGAGCGGACGTGATGAGTAGTAGGGAAACTGTTCCTGAAACTGCGTTGTTCTTTGATACAAATTTTATTCACAAATATCTCCACGTGCTTACTCGCTTTGGAACCTCTTTTGTATTTTTTATTTCATGTCCACTCTTTGTGTGTGTGTATTATACCCCATTCCGGCCGTTCTGCATTTCAAAAAATATCTCCTCAACTTCTATAAGTTGCTTTACTCTTTAAATGCGTAAATTTGCAACCCAGTAGGTGATTTTGTAATCTACTGGTGACATGTGATTTGTAAATAATCGGGTGGGGAGGCGGCAGGGGATGACAGCTTTTCAACTTCTCTTATGCCTAGAAATTGCCATAAATCCATAAAATGTTGGGGACAAAATCTTATCTATTGTAATTTTCTTTCCATTTCTGTAAGATCTTTTTCCAATAGAGTATAACCATCTTTAGAGAAGCAAAGAATAAGTACAGTGGCAAGTATAGGTATTAAAATGTAATATATGTGTTCAAACACTAACCTATTTAGATGTCTATATAGACAGTTGACAATTTTTCCTAAACCTCTATCTGCAATCCTAAAATCATGTGCAGTAAAAGACAAAGATTTAAGGAAGACAGACTTTTTGGGAAAAAGCTGATGAAAAATGGAGAAGCCATTAAAATGGTAAAATGTCCAGTACAAGTACTGTATATGCAAGTGGGGAACATGGTGTCAGGAACTCTAGTTGATCCCAAGGTTTCTAAAGCTTACAAAATATATTCATGTTATTTCAGCTGGGAAGTTTTGAGATTCCTTCTGTCTAATTTGAGAATGTGGATCCAAGACTATGGCTTTGACGGCTTCCGATTTGATGGTGTTACATCTATGTTGTATCACCATCATGGGATTGGTAAGTAACTTAACTCTAATCTGAGCACTCCTGTTGAAGCGCTGTTGCTGTGGAAGCAGCACTGTGAAAGTTCACTGAATGCTCAAAAAATTCCAGATTTGCTAATATCTTGTTGTGCTTCTATATGGATAGATCTGAAATTGTAAACAAATTTGGTGCTTATAAGGTTACAAAACTTTGTGTTTGTTTTAAGAAGAGACTGTGGCCTCTGAAACTTCCTGTCTTACTAGGCACAGGATTCAGTGGTGATTACAACGAGTATTTTGGCTTACATGTGGATGAAGATGCTTTGTGTTATCTAATGCTAGCCAATCACATGATCAATTTATTGCATCCGGAATGCATAACCATAGCAGAGGTAAGATCAGAATTTGCCATCCTCAATAACATTAATATTGATTAGTTTGCTTTGGGATGTGAATTTCCTGTTAATTATCAAGTCACACTTGGGGTAATCGAGGAGTGACAGGAGCTGAGAAATATTAATTAGTGGACAGACTTCGCCTTGTGGGGAAAAACAACTAGAATATGCACCTTGGGATTTTTCTCTGCATTAATGGGTCATTAATTAATGTGAGGGTTTCTTTTTTTTTCCGTCCTATCATTGAAATTTGTAATGAGATTTGGTTTTATTAGTTTATTGCTTTTACATGATTGCTGTTTGTCACTAGTGATTCGTGGTAGTAAAGATAAATAGCCCTAGTGTGTTTTTGCATATTTTGAAGTATATTGGTATAATTCACAATTCCCCTTCAAAATAAATGCAATAAATTTATAAATGTTGAATATGTATGCTAATTTAAATTTATCATTAATTTGCTTCAAGTTTCTGAGGGAGTTAGACTATATTACTCGATTGAGATTAATTAAACTTTTTTGACTGAAAAACATTATTGTTGGCACATGGAATTTTTAGTAGTATGAAACCGCAGAGCATTAAAGTTCTATGAATAGGTGCATTTTCACTGATATTTTCTCTTTATTTAAAAAAGAAAATCATTTAAACTTTGAGGAGTTTTCAGTTATTTTGTTTAAATAATTCTTTTCATTTAAAATAAAAAGTTGCATCTATCTGATATCATAAGGGACTATACAGATTTCTAGTAAAACTTTTTGTGTTGCTTAAGAGTTCCCTACTTATCTTCAGAAAACAAAATACTGCTTAACTTCATTTCTTACTTATGGTGAAGTTTTATATTCTAGACAACCCCTACTAAAACCTTAATGCCAAGCTATCAAAAACAGCAACTGGGGAGCAATTACTAGTGAACTTGAGATGTTTTCATTGAGCTGTAGGCTTATTTGGAGTGAAGTTTATTGATTTTCTAGGTAGTCTTGGATTATGAGTTCCTACCAGTGAAATTCTGAGTTCAGTCTACTTGTGTTACCTAGCATAAGAGTTCTTTTTTTGATAAGATGTGTCTTCAGTTTCTCTTGCTTGAGTTGAAAACTGTGTCTGTTTCAATAAATCATTTTTCTGCCTGGGGGAGTCGCTACGCAAGATATGTGATCGATGTGCTTCATGGTTAAAGGAAAATTTCAAAAAGAGAAGCTATTGACATAATTGAAAATTACAGAAGGCAATGAAGAATGTCTGCTTGCCTGTAGTGATGATGGAATGAGTGCCACACGAGAAAAATGTTTTTGTCTAGCCATAACTAATTATAATATATTCCTCAATTATCTAACTGGTATTTTTTACAGCTTTTTAATATTCTGTGTATTCACTGTCTTAGTAATTTCTAAGTTTTTAGGTGTTACTGACAATATGCTTACTTTTTAGTTTGACCTTTTAAATAAAGCTGGGATTAAAATTTTGTATAATGAGAAGAAAAGATGTTAAGTAAAATTACATCATGCCTGAAGTATTACAGAAACAGACAGACAAAAAGCCTCTACTGCTGTGTTTCTTTTTTTTTTATGCAGCTCATTTCAAACTAAGGTCTGAACAAATGCTTAGGCGTTGGCTGATTATGTTTGGTGGAAAATAATACTGAACAAACTAACACTGATTTTATTTTTAGTATTCAGGTAAGATCTGTAGATGTAGACAGATATAGGTAGTATTAAATTTGGAATTTTTCTTCCCAAAAAAATCTGGCTTTCAAAATTGTGAATAAAGTAGACGGGAGCTACTTGTATCTCAGACTCTCACCCTTGTCCAGGTAGGCATTGTAGCATCACTGAGAACGGCTTTTGTTTCAGATTGGCTTGTCCCGCATAGCTTGGAGAGCATTGGTCTGCTTTTATTCTTTCTGATTGATTTAGGAGAGCTATTGAACTTCCTTTTCTAATACCTAAAAGTTTGGAAAGAAATTCCTCTTCATTAAACTTTGGTACTTCCAGCTTATGGGATGATGTGGAAATGTGGGTGCAGTTTTCTGTGTGCTCTAATGACGGCTGAGCAAAGGGGGTAGCCCCTGCCTTCGGTCTCCGGGCTTTGCTGTTCATACAGCCCAGGATGCTGCTGGCCACCTCCGCTGCCGGGGCAGGCTGCCGGCTCATGCTCAGCTTGCTGCAGGCCCAGAGCCCCAGGGCCCTTCCAGCAGAGCTGCTCCCCGGCCTGGTGGTCCCCAGCCTGGACGAATGCAGGGGTTAGTCCATCCCAGGGGCAGGATTTGACAACTGCTCTTGAGCTTTGTGTTGATCTATTCTTCCAGCCAGTCAGGGTCCCTCTGGATGGCAGCCCTGCCTTCCACCCCGCAGGGTGCCGTCTATGAGCTTCGTGATGATGCACTCCATCTCCTCTCTTACGCCAGTGTGGGGGGAGGTGTATGCATGTGTGCGTATTAATTTCAAGTGCAAATATCTTTTTCACTAGTCTAATGCAGCAATTGGGCTGAAAACTGGATTAATCCAGAAAACCAGAGTGAGTTTCCTAATTAAGCCCTGGTTCTAGTCAGTATTTAATTCCATAAATTCTCTTGTGTAGATGCAAGAGATATGTATTAATCCATAACCATTGTGGTGGACTGGCTTCTTGCTGACATGTTAATAAAATGGAGTACCGATAGATACTTTGCAATTATTGGAGATTTGCCTTGTCTGTACAGATAAGGTAACTTTAGAAAAAGAATGCTATGTGACATAAATTGGTGAAATAAATATTTATTTCAAGAACATTGAATTACAAATTTAAGAATGATCGGTCTCTCAGTATGAAACTGGAAAATCGTGCAGTAAGAGCATGGCATTTTCCAGGCCTAGCTGGATCAATAGTTTTAGTTTTGCGCATTTAGGAAAAGAGGAGAGGTTGTATTTTTCTTCCTTAATGTACTTTATATTCAGCCTTTTATTTTTATGCCATTCTTTATGCAAAATATCAATAAACAAAATGAAGGTTTAATTTGTCTTTCGTTGACTGCTTTCTATTGATTACTTGGAGCTCAAGAGAGCTAATTACTTCAAATTCTGCATCCACTGAGGTCTTTTCCCTTCAAATATCTGCGCTATTAAAATATTTTGTAGTAGAGTATTTGAGAAAAGTGATAATGCTTTTCCCTGTAACTTTTGCATTCAAACAGCAAATTGAGGTGTAGTAATCACTCACTGATTTTTTTTTTTAATTTTTTTTTTCTCTCCCTTACGCAGGTCAGTCTGTGAAGTTGTTTATAGTTTACAGAGTGTTTGTATAGAAGTATTACTGTATGGTAGAAAATCTGAGCTAATAATTGGAATACTATGCAAATTATGTTGTGGGTTTTTTATTTAAGGATGTTTCTGGAATGCCAGCTCTTTGTCGTCCTGTTGCAGAGGGAGGAGGGGGTTTTGATTACCGACTAGCCATGGCTATTCCAGATAAGTGGATACAGGTGAGAACTTTTTAAAAAATGTTCTGCTCAAAGTGGGACATTTCTTTTATCTGTGCAGGCACAAAACCATTTCTGAATCCTAATGACAAATTTTAGTCTTTCTTCTGCTAATGTCTTATTAAAATAAATTCTGACAGGCTTGAGCATGGCTGTTAGTGGTTGAAATGAGAGCTGTCAGAGATCATGCAGGTTTCAGAAGATGAGTAAGTTCAGGGGCTGTTCTTTGCATTCTAGCTGATATTTTTCTTCATACAATACACATAAACTAATTTCATTTGAAATAACCTGTATCTTGCAACAGCTGTAGAATGTGTAGTCTGTATCGAATGTGAACAGGTAGATAAGTTAACCATATGCTTATAAATCTAAAAAAAAAAAAAAACCAAAACCTGAAAACATACAACAAACCCTCCTGTAATTTGGTGTAGTAATTGGCATTGAATATAGAGCTGAAAGTTTAACCAAAGTAAACATAAGTCTATAATACTATTTCAGCGATCAGTGGTGTTACAAAAAGAATAATAAAAATCTGTAAATGCTCTTCAAGAACAATAATATACACATAAACATTGACTATGATAAGGATTTAAATCACCTTTTTCTTAATGCAGAGGCTCGCAAGAAAAGGAATAAAACGCTAAATGATCTCAAAAGGCTTCTGCTTATGTTTTAGAGAGTGTTTTTCAGTTAGGTAGAAGATTGCATCCAAATCCCTCAGGCTATCATGCTGATCTGAAAACAATGAATGTTTTATATGAGTATTAATGCTTCAATAAATATAGCGAATAGCTTAAAATAAAAAGCAAATTAACTTATCTTCAGCATCTCTCACTTTTCTGACTAGGAGGTGAAGAGCCAATTGAAAAACAGTTTTCAAACCTCCTCTTTTCAGAAGACAAACCTGCCAGCTTTTCCAACAGGGACAGCATCGTTGCACTTCGGAGTGTGTAATTTAGATCCTAGAATGCAGCGAGGGCTCATATTTTTGTAGTGACAAGAAACACCTTGTTGTGGTGGCTCTTTTTTTCTTACACCTTCAACTTTCTTACTGCACTTTAGGATAGGCAAAGATGAGCAATTTCCTAGGTAGACAAAATGCGAGTGGCCAAGTTCATATTATAAAGAAAAAAGCAGTGTAGAATTTTACAAGAGCAAAAGATAGATAATGTAATTTAGCAGTCTCTGATACGGTCTGCTTATTTTAATTTGCAATACTTGGAGAGGAAACCTAGCTATCCTGCAGTGAGTTCTGTTCTTTAAGTGGAGAAAAACAATCTTTGAGCCTAAGCACGTACTTAACATGGGGCAGCAGGTGGGCGGTTGTCACACTGGTGGGATATTGGGCATAAATTCAGCTGTAATAGTCTAAGCTGTTTCCCAGCAGACTCCAGGTATTTAGGAACATGTTGATTAGGGTGATACAGGCAGGAAGCTTCTAGCTACGGAACCTGCAAATAAGCATCCACAACAGAAGACCCTGAGTTAGATAAAGAAGCGAAGCACATAGTTTGTTACAGCATTTCTTGAGGCAAAAATAAAGCTGAAACGATTGGAAGGAAAAAGTTTAGAAACAGAGTCTATCAGCTGTGATCAAACTGTCCAAGACTGGTTGCTATCATTTCTCTCCAACTTTTAAGTATGTACCTATTAATAGCAAGTTTTCCAGGCAAATTCCTAAAATCAGTTTTAAACCTGAAGGATCTCCAGGTTTCATTAACTAATTCTGAGGGATCCGTAAAAGTAAGATAAGCTGTTTTTCATAACAGTGGCTGTACTAGTTCAGATTAAAGATGGATGTGGTATGTCATATGATGCTGCATTGGGACCTGAATGTGTTCAGGGCCAGAATTTATGGAATGAAAAGAAAAAGAAAGACTGCTGAGGAGTACATGGACAGTTACAATCAGGACATTAAATTTTACAGCATCATAGCAGCAATCTTGGTGTTACTGCCTTTTTATCACTTTTATTTTACATCTGTGTATTTACATATATATATTAAGTTGTGATTAATGGAGGTCTATAAAGTAGTATAGAGAAAAAAAAAGGACCAACACTGAAAGTGGACTGGATTTCGAAGAGGGAGGTAATGGTGCCATATGAGGCTTAAAACTCCTATTGGTGTGATTTAATTTAAATTGCTAAAAATTAAGAGCTAGCATGGGAAAAAATGTAGAACTTGTTTTGTATTACAAAGCTTTGGTATTGAAACTGCGGTTTGGAACTGACCGGGAGTTCACAGGTCAGGGGAACGTGCAAGTCCCTGCACTAGGTGCCTTCTCCTGTTACTGTGTACTTCACGGCAGTAGCGTAGTGCTGTCTTGCAGTGATCCATTCTCCACCACACAGCCCAGTGGCTAAACTGCGGTTGGAAGCTGCCACATGCCAGGGTTGCTTGAAACACAAGACTTATTTCAATATTATTTGTAGGTGCATGTGTGCCCACGTTTTTCTTCCCAGTTTTTGCTGCGGTACTTTCCTGCAGCCCCTATCAATCACATTGCCTGCTGTATCAGAGGATTCACATGATAGAGGGGAAGTCCTGTTGTCTGTGCTTATATGTGGAAGTACAGGAGAAATAAAGTGTTCTAGTTATGATGTAGTGGAATTCAAAAGGAAAAAAAAACCCTCTGGATTATCAGAGAAAGATCATCAATTCAAAACTTGGGAATAGGAGAAGTTAAAGTAGTACAGTTCACAATTCACTGGAAATTTCTGTGCCGAGATAATGAAGAAAGGTAGTAACATGCTTTTAGTTAAAGCAGCAATAACTTTTCAATGATCTTTCCTGTATTTCTGCAGATAATTAAGGAGCTGAAAGATGAAGACTGGAATATGGGCAATATTGTGCATACATTAACAAACAGACGGTATAAAGAAAAATACATTGCATATGCAGAGAGCCATGACCAGGTATTTTATCTGTTCGTTTATATATAAGCACTTAAAAGATGAGGTTTAGAGGTCTGGTGGGTTTTGCTTTTTAAAAATGAGACAAGAGTAGAGAAGTATAGGCAGCAATGTCAGAGATAGGTAGACTTGGACTACTACTTGATTTTTTTGGATTTTCATGTGTTGTTTTTTTTTGTTTTGATTCTTTTTTTAATAAAGTAATCTTGCTTGGAGTGAGTGGGTGTTGTTATTTTTCAGTTTTGATTTGTTTTTAAGAAATGAGTCCTAGCTTCTTGGTTTGCCTGCCTGTCGTAGGACGTAGGAAGGCATATAGAATCCATACCTTTCCATGAAGTAAGCTGGAGCACTGTTTGAGAAGCATAAACAATATCACAATTTAGCAGGTTCGTTCACTGAATCAGTGTTTGTGACTGTTGTATTCCCTTCAAGAAAATACTTCCTTTCTGGAGGGATTGTAAACATCCTCTTTTGAGATCTAAACGAAATATTCTTTAGCAGTTTGGTTCAAAACACAGCAATTGTAATGGTTTTGTATAAGGAAAAATGTGAAAGTCATTATGAGTTTATATAACACTCATCTCTCCCAATCTTTCTAATGGTTGTTTCTGAAGAATCAGAAAACACATTAGCTGAGAACTTTGAAATTAGGAACTTAAAAAAAAATCCATTTTCAAATAAAAAGTTTAAGTAACCTACCTTCAACTCTTTCCTCTACGTAAGAGGTTGATATTTTTTCCCTATACCTTCTGTAGTAAAAGTCAACCAAAGGTGTCCAAAACAGGGCCTATATTTTATTTTAAAAAGAAATTTCTGAGTTTATCAGCTTCATTTTGTGTATTTATTTACATTCTTATCTCAGAGACTGTTGACACAGTGTTCACTTAAGGCATGAGAGAAGAGTCCCAATCCTGGTAAAGAACTTCAGATATTACTTGGAAATGCATATTGTTCTCTGATTGTTTGCTTTTATAAAAGCTGATTCTCCATCCTAAAGCGTGACATATAACATTACTGTTGCTATTCTTTTATTTCATTCTGTGTTTTATCAATTGAGTTGGTTTCCATATCACTGTATTTTTGTTTTAGAAGCTTATACTTGGGAAGGAGATCTGTTTATTTTGAATTTAAAAAAAAGAGAAAAGATGATTGCAAACATACACTAGAATGATATGTGAGAAGTAGGATAGAGAAACAAAACGTGGGTGTGGATAAAGGTCAGTCTGGAGATACTTGCAGTGTTGCACATGAGAGGCTGAAACAGTTACAGTTTCTTATACCTTAGAATGGGCTACGAGCTGACTATTACCAGTCAGAATACAAGGCCTCGTGGTTTGTGTGTGAAAATAGCAACTCAATTATAATAGCTGTCAAAAAAGCAGATACAAGACTGGAATTGTTATGAATGGAATGGAGAGCAAAGAGCAAAATCAGTAAGCCACTGTAGCCTTTCATGGTTTGTGCCCATCTTGAATGTTGGAAGCAGATTTGGTCCTGTATCTTAAAGGACACACAGCATAACAGGAAAAAATACTGTGAGAGAGTTGGTAAGAATAATAGCAGGTGTAGATTGGTTTTCATAAGAAGAAAACTAAATAGACTAAGGCTCTTCAGGGTGGAAAAGAGGTCATTGAAGGTGGAAGGATAACAGTTTATACATTCGTGGCTGGCATAGAAAACATGAATAGGGAACACTTACCTTCTCTTCTAATGAAAAGATAGGGGACATTAAATCACACTAACAAATACGACAGTCTGAGTCCAGAGAAAGGTTGTTTCTTGCAGTTGTTCATTGCAGTCTTCAGTCTTGCCGTTGTTGCGTAGGAATTTTTTTTAAGATTATTTTTTACTTGAGGGAATCATCTGTATATGCTGTCATATTGTTAGTTGAAAAACTAAAGGATGACGATGCTTTTCAGCTAGACCTGTTTACAACTCATCTTTCTGGAATCTAGTGAGTTTTCATGTTAGAGTATAAAATGAGAATTTGACCAATTGAACAAAAAGTAGCTATTTGCATGCAAAAGCTCCAGAACATTTTCAGCTACCTGCATGCTAATATATTAGAATGATCCTTGTTACGTAGCATTTCTGTGGCCCTTCTTAAGTAACAGTAAACACTGGCGAGTTAGTAATTCATCACTGTTTTTGACAGAATTACTAGTTTGTTTTTCTGTCTTGTGTGAAATCACAGAAAACCAATCACATTCTTGATTGCATGTAAATGAAAGTTTCATATTCACTCTGTGTCTCTAAATCAGGAGTGTTGTTAATAGCCCTTTGTTTGTACATTCCAGGAACTTTACTTGAGGTGTTTGCTTTGTTATTTTCTGTGTTTTCCATAAAAATTCCAAAATGGTAGATCGCTTGTGGCTTAGAGAGTTGATGCTACCATTTCACATTTGCTATCTGTAGGTAAAAAGATTCTCAAAAGTAATTGTGCAGTTCAATCCCATCAGGTGAAATTTAGAAACACAACAGCGATTAGACAGCTGCTCATTAGTTGATCATACACTCACACTCCAGTTGGTGCAAGGAGCCCCAGTAACCATGTGGAGGGGTTGGAAGGGGAGAGCGAACAGCTGGGTCAGGCATCCAGTCGAGGCTCAGCACAGGGACATCCCTGCTTCACTTTACATACTTTCTCTTTTTTTTTTGGCAGTAGATTATATATCACGCCCAGGTGATTACACGTCACACAGCACAAAGTTGCAATAATCAGAAGCTAGGGTCACTGTGACCTGATGATCATTGGCACTGGCAGGATGTTTTCTTTGTGAATAGGGACTGGATCGTGCACACCAAGCCATGTCCTTGACTCCTCACCAATCTTCCGAGTCCTCCCCTTGCGATACAGAGTTCCTGCTTTAAAAAAATACATTAGAAACACTTCTAGTGTACCCATGGGTTTTCTTCACTTTTTTTAACTGCTATAGGCGCTCGTTGGTGATAAGACATTGGCGTTTCGACTGATGGATGCAGAGATGTATACAAACATGAGTGTGCTCTCGCCTCTTACTCCTGTTATTGATCGTGGAATACAGCTTCATAAAATGATTCGTCTCATTACTCATGCGCTTGGAGGAGAGAGCTATCTGAATTTCATGGGTAAGTAATCTTAGGAACAAGTCTTTCATTTTCTCATCTACAGAATGCTTGACAGGGAAGTAAAACGATCTGACATCATCTTGCATCCACAGTATTTATCACAATGCTGAAGTTCAGAGCATAAATGCTTATATAAAGATTTAGTACAAAAGGTAATATGCATTGTTTTTCTGTGTGTAAGATGTATTACAAGACAAGAAAATAAAATCGATGTGGTTCCTAATTGTAACAGAAATAACCTTTTAAAATGTGGTAAGCTGCTAGTTCAGGTTACTATGATTTACAACTCAGACTAGTATTTTAATTGTTGTTCTGCAAGTTTGTCAGGTGCTGAGCCTTTCCTTACACAGTTGGGTTATCTTTTGTTTCTGTTCTTTTAGTCTCCAAAGCTTTCTAGGGTAACAGTGAATTTAACAAAGATAGGTCTGTGCTTATTTGTCAGGAAGTGATCTGGAGTCAGTTGATTTACGTTTCATTGCAGCTTAGTAAAGAACAGGGTCTTAATGATGTAGGCGAGGACAAGTGATAGAGATAGGAGGCACATCCTGGTGTCGAAGCAGGGAAGTAGTAAGGGTTAGCAATACGTTCTTTTTGTTCATAAGCTACGAAACACAACTGTTGCCTTACTTTCTAAGCACTGGTGCTATGAGAACGTCCAATAGTTAATCTCATTTAATCAACAAGTTACAGTTCTACGTAGTCATCTTGAAAGTTGAATGTTGTTCTAAGGTTTATACAAAATAATGAAACGATGTATGCTGGATGCTATTTACCATATTCATGTTCCTTAATTTCTTTGCAAAATAATCCTTACTTTATAGCAAAAATCACACTTCTGTAATGCGATGTGACGAATTCCGTATAGCAGTTGTGATAGTCTCATGGGGGAAACAAAGGATGAAAACATGCTGTAAATGACTGTCTTGGTTTTCCGACAATGAAACACTTGAAAATTACAGAAGTTTAAGCATGGTATTGCCGTCAGTTTTTATTGTTAAATGTTTTGTATTATCAAGTTAGAGGAGGTTGTTGGATATGTATTGCCCTTCTTCTATGATAGTATATTTAAAAATATTTTTTTCTAATTAAAAAAATGAGAGGACATTAATAAGGCAATGGTGGCATTTGATTTAAGCATGTCTGTACTGATACATCTTCTCCTCCTTAGTATTAGAAGAACACTCAAAAAATACCATGTTTCTAGATTTTCTTAAAAAGAATTAAAGCAACTCCATTACAGAACAAATGAATTCGGTGTATGGTATGCTAGTAAAACTATTGCTTCCAGTAAAATTCAGAAACTTTTCCTAAGAGTGAAGAAGAGTTAATGAAATAAATATTTCTGAAATTTGTAGTCGGGCACCAAAATGTGCAAGGTATGATGTATGTGCTTCTGTACAAACTAGTACAGAATACTACAATAGTTAAGGAAGCAGATGTTTAAAAAATATGCCTGCTAAACTGCAGATCTCACTGCCTCAGATTGACTTAGTAAGGTTGGAAAAATGATGGGTAATTCAATATGGCATGTTAAATCCAGTGTGTCAGTGCAGGTTGATTAAGCAATTAATACTGTGTATCCTTGAGTACTGCAAATGTTTCAGTAACTACCTTGTATTTTGCATTATGGAAAAGGTGAAAAGATAAAAATTCAGAAGACTTGCAATCTGTTGTACTTAAAATGCATGTTGCAGCATGTAGTTAAGCAAATACAGTGATAAATGAGTTATTTAACTTTCAGTCTTGAGCAAACGCTGAGGGTCAGGAAGAGAAGCCTCCTGTGCGGTGAGAGGATGAGTGAAAATCTCCTTTCACAACACCTGGAGAAGGCACTCCAGGTGCCTCTGTGCTTCCCTAGGTCCTTCCATAAATGTCTTGTACCTTCTTTTTCTGAAAACAAAGACACCAAAGCAACATGCTGCTTTCTCAATGCTTTGCTCAGCTTAAGGAAAAATAAACCGCTTCTAAAAAATGTTGTATCAGGACTGGAAATCTGTCTTCTCAAATGTATCCTGGAATTTCTTTGAAGATCTGGAATAATATTTAATTACACCTATGTCGGAGTATCATTTGTACTCCATATGTGCAAGCAGATTCCTGTTGAGAGAAGTTGTGCCCTGTTGAACACCAAAGACTGATTGTGGCTTTCTCGCTTTTTCTCTTCTTTCTCATCTTTCTCGCTTTTCACACTGGGCGGTTCTCTGTCTTTCCTACAGGTATCTATGAGAAACCACTGCTAAAATCCCAGAAGTTGTTATTCTTAGTTTTCATCTTTCTGGATGCTTAATTTTAATTGAATGCTTTTATTTTCCTTCCCAATTGCTTATATTGCAGTATAGGCAATCAAGAGTGTATGCAAACTTAAACGTGAATAAGAAAGTCTTGGCGTTTTGGTAAATTGATTCCCTCGTAACAGAAACCATTGGGAGCATTCTTTCCTCTGATCTGTATTTCAGTTTTCTGTGCAGCTTTGCAAGTAATCTCTGGGGCTTTGTGTGCCCATCTGGCATGGAAGACTTAACCTAGAAAGGGAAAAACTCCGTATGCTTGGCTGAAAACGAGCATGGCAATGATAAACGTCCTGCTGTAGTGTAGTGAATGAACACTCTGGAAGGCCAGTTGTTTAATAGTAAAAACTAGCAATTGTTTGGAAACTTGTGCTCCGCTTTCAAAGCGGGTACAGAGCAACAATCCTAACTTAGGTGTAGTCTGTTCAACCAAACTACTCTTTTAGACAGAGATTTTAATACTGAGACTGGACAGTACTGGTCAGAAGGTGTCATATGACTTTAGGAAATCACAAAAATTACAAGTTCACACTTCTTTAGTTAAGTGCACAGGTGATGCTTCTTTAACGGTTTACTCCTCCACAGCTAAGCTTCCGCAAACATGTTGGCATAGATAATACGCATTTGATTATCTGGTCTTAAATGACACTTGAAGAGAACACCCCAATCATTCACAGTGTGTGCCTACATTAAATAGTAGAAGTAATTTTCTAATCAGAAATAAAAGGAAAAAACCCTCTGCTTATACGCAAGTATTTTTGTTTGTAATTGTAGTGATATTGAAACACAATATGCATTTAATATTAACATAATTAAAACCAGAAAAATATATGGAAAAATATTTAGAGACATAGGTCTTCACCCTCTATGATACAAGGATTTGAAAACAAATACAAATTAAAAACCCTGTATCTGACTAAAACAAGTCTAAACAAGGACTAATAGAAGTTGTTGTAAGACTCGTAGAATACTACAAGAATCTTCTGATCTCATCTTGAAAATAAAGCAATCACTGTTGTTACCCACTGGACAATGTTTAACTTCAATGTAAAGACTGTCACGTATTTCTTGAAAACAATAGTTGATCTTACCACTAGAAAACTGTTCTGTCTGTACATTCCTTCATTTTCCTTTGGCTTCATTTTCCATCTTGGCCCTGAAGAAAAGCTGTAGACAACTGTAATTGTTCCTTTCCTTTAAATGTTATTTTTCAATTCTCATTCTCATTGCCTGTGCCCTGCACTTAGGGAAGCCCTGCAGGATATGTGAAAGAGCTGCGCCAGTTCTTCAGTGAACTTGTTTCCATGTTCTCTCCTTACCTTGTGAGATATCTGTTTGCCTAGATTTAGACAAGCAAGGGTAGCTGCTTTCTTGCCTAGTCTAGACATAAGATCCAGTCCAAGGGGCCTTAAGTAGCATTTTAGGTCCTTAGGATCCTTCATAGCACAAATGTTTACTGGTTTATGCAACTTTAGTCTTGCTTTTCAGCTTGCTAACAATCATTTTCTTGCCTCCTTCATCATTTGAAATTGGATTAAACTCAAATCTATTGATTTAAATGGAGATTAGTTCCTACATGAACCTCTAGTTCTATTTTTCTTAACTTTTCTGTAGTAAACCAACTCTTAATTGGGACTCCAGAGACCAAATCTCTCTCCCTGCAAAACAACTTTTTTATGTATATAGAAGCTAGAAAAGTATTTGCAGTAATATAGTGTTTTTTCCAATTGTGAGTATTGACTGATGGTGTTGCCGTTTGGGTTGACATTTACCTGTTTCACTAATACCAAGTTTATCTGTAAAGCTTCCTTTTCTCGCTTGTTAGTTTATTTACACAGTAGTTTATCTACTTTCTCTATGCTTAGGGGGTTTTTTGGATGGATTAAACCAATTTTTTTCTTCGATGGTTTGGTATGATGAGACCTTGTTCTCTCTTTGGCCTTAAAAATAATAATAAAAAAGCTATGGATCATCTATTTCTGTAAGTGTTTTGAAGAGAGAAACATAGATATTTTTTCATTTATTTATTTTTAAACTAAGGGATTTTGTAACATAAAGCTTTTGAAAATAGTTGACAAACAAGAAAAGGAATGGTGAAAAAACCTTATCAGCACCAATATCAGTGTGGCAAATGTGCATACAGTTTAAGAATAATAATTAAAAAATTGAAATAAAAATGATACAAAATAACTTACACTGTAAATGGGAATGTTACTTAGAATCTGAAATACTACTTTTATTGCTACCTATTCTAGATAAAAATGAAATTATATCAAGAACAAGGATATTTGTCTCCACCCTAAGGGAGTTCTGTTTTCTTAGACACATTGCAAACAAATGCTCTTTAAACTACTTCCCTTCAGTCAACTCCTTGTGATAAACCTTCAAGTGCTCAGTTGGTAAAGGCTGCTGATTAGAAGATGTAGTTTGATCTCATCTTTCGTAATATGCTTACCTAGTATACCTGGCAAATGTGCTTTGTGTGCTGCCAATTTTAGCAAGTGCTTTAATTTCATGGCAGTCTGACAGAAGCAATTATCTTCATTTTAAGGTAGAAAACAAGAAGGGTGTAATCTGAAATCTTAGCTACAGTTTGTAATAGACTTCTTGTCCTGTGGTAATGTACCGCTTACAACTTCGTTGCATAGTACCCCATATGTCTCCACTCACAACTCGGGGCAGGCAGTCGTAGTGGGAAGAATCCAAATATATACATTAGGCTTCATTAATTGCTTTGAGAGGCTGTTCTGAAGCTCTAGAGGTGCAAACGATTAATACCTGTTGTTCATTTAGAGTTGATTGAAACAAACTTCATTTCTATACTTGCTTGAAACACAGTAGAGTGATTGGGGAAAAAGCAATCAAAGAGAAACAGTCTCATAATTTAAAACTAAACTACACACACACACACACACAAACATGTCTGTTTTTCTTCTGTCTACCTTCTCTTCACAAATTAATATGTCCCAATGCTAGAAATCTTTTGTGCGAGTTGATCATACTTCTTCCTTGAGAGGGTAGGGAAGAAAGCTCCATACATGTATATATGTCATTTAAATACATAAATAGGATGGTTACTAGCATCAGTCTGTATATGTTATGGTGCATTGGTGTCCGCATTATGGCTTCTCAATTCATGGACTTTGAAACAGAAGCCTTCGTTGTCAACAGCATCCTCAGAACTGCTCAATAATCAGCAGTTGCTCCAACTGTGTTCATGGAATGAAATCCATGCAGGATTTTCCAGGGCAGGAGAGAGAATTGTCTAAATTGATGTAGTTGTCATGTGTGGTGCTCCTCTTTTCTTTCAGAGTCATGCTGATGTTTGCTTACTTTATTCCTAAGTCTTAAGTCTTCAGAGTATCAGGCATTCCAGTACTATCAGTGGACTGGATTTCTAGTATATAAAGCCATTCTGAATTTTCTTCTCAGTTACAAGGTGTTTTTTTTATAAGGATGAGTAGTTTTCCAATTGTTTGTCTCTGATATAAAGAGATTTGATTTTTAAGCCTGAGTTATTTTGGGATTTTTTTTTTTCTTATGCTACAGGGGTGTTTTTATTATGCTTAGTACCATCATTTAACCATGGTGGTATTGTTGAGGCTTCTGCTAATGTCTCAAGCTTTGGTCTTAAGACTCCATTGTCTTGCACTTTGTATGGTCTGTACAGCTCAGTTCAGATTTATAACATCTTTTCTGTCACTATGTGTGAGTACGTACAATCTGGTCTACTGATATAATAGTTTGTGTGATGGCAGGACTTGCTAAAGAATAATAAATGGAGTTGTAAAACAAATCTATTGAAGTTGTATTAGAATCAAGATTTCCATTTCTGTTTGTATGACAGCGTTCAGTTTTGCTTTACTGTTGTTTTGAAGAACATTCATACTAGTAGGCCTCTATATAATGTAACTTTACACTATATATTATAACTTTACACTTTCAACACAGGTTTTTGGAGGAATTTATCTTTTCAAGCATACAAAATTATAATTTAGTACAGAAATTATGACAAAGTCGTATTGTTATGAAAAGCTTTTTTTCACGTCTTCTGGATTTCTGACTCTGCAGGGCTTGCTTATTATTCTGTCCTTTCATATTTTTTTTTCCCCTCCTTAACTACAAACTTCAGAAACTCTTTTCAGTAAACTATAATTAAACTATATATAGACAGCATTGGTTATTTTTACTTAAATGTTGTTTATGAACCCCCCCCACCAAACTCAATAGCTAAAGATAAATCTAAAGACTACAATATTTTGACTAAATAATATTTTGTTTTCAGTTTCTTCACCTTGAAATCAAATAAATTTAAAAAAAAAAAGGTTTACCTCACTTTCAGACTCCTTTGCTTTTTTTTATTCGGAATGTGAGCACTGTAGTAAAAGCTCTGTCTTAAAAATATATATCAAATTTATTGGGAACTGTGAGTATAAGTGTGCATATTTGTACAGAAGAAACTGACCTGATTAGGCTTTAGATGTTGTCCAAAATTAAGATTTTTGTAGAGGACAGGATATTCTTGCCTGTTTTTGATAATATATTGAAAATGGAATTTTATATATATAGATGTATTCATATATATATGTATTCATATATATATATATAT
>VZSC01006278.1:219926-232001 GCA_013398225.1 Steatornis caripensis | reverse complement strand
TTTTTTTTTTTTTTTTTTTTTTTTGTTACGGGACTGACTGTTAATACAAAATACTGCTGGAAAGCCAGGAACATCTTGATGATGGTGTTGTAAGTCAACAGTTTGTGCGGCCTAACCTCACAACCTTTATCTTCATAATCAAGGAATCTATGGTCTCATTTCAAAATACTAATGCAAAAAAGATGATCTGAAAGAAAACATTACTCTGTTTTAATGTACGCTGTTAGATCAGCAGCATGCTTTCCACCATTTATCTTGTGCTCATTAAATTTGTGAAAAGTACAACCCTTGGGATGGTGACGTGTACTTCTTACTAATTGGATCTATCCTGAAGTGAACACACATTTTATTTTTTTTATTTTTCTTTTACTGTAGACTTCTGTATCGGTGTATTTTATGCCTGTGTTCTCTCTAGGACTGGGGGAATACATATATATATATATGTATGACCTTTTAAAACAAACAAACAAAAAACTTGATTCAGGCTCAGCTTTTGTTCTTATGTTGGCTTATTTTTGTGATTGGTTATTTATTTTGGTTCATAAGGGCGGCCACCATCTTAGAAAGTGAGGAATTGTACATAATACTGTTTGAAGGGAAAAGTGCAGAAGTCTGAACACAGATGGACTTCCATAACTCGATTTTTTTCGTTCATCTAAGCTAGCATAGTGAAAGTGCTAGCTATTGATAGATACCAAAATACTGTGTAAATGCATATTCTATTTTCAGTAAGTCTTCGCTTGTATTATTGTGCTTTTTTCCTCCATGTGTTCTATTTAGCTGTACTTAGGTAGCTTTTATGTAGACCTTTTTCAATATGTGAATAGTTCACTCTTTAAAACCCTCTTTTTTCAGTGTTTTTTTAAAATCTCATATAGCTTTTCTCCTCTTTCCTAATAATTCAATCTTTTTTTCTCTTTTGGAGAAAAAACATGTAGACTAGCAAGTACTACTGAAACTATTCTATATGGCAATAGTACTTTTGAAATACTAGGTTACCTTGTTTCTAAATTGTATTCCAATGTGGGCCTTACATGCACTCTCCTAATACATGTCATACTTGCAAGCATCTTGGTACTAAAGCACTGATTTACACTGATCAGAGAAGTAAAGGTGATCTAGAACGAAGTAACGGAGGTCGTTTTGGGGTAGTTCTTATTCCTGCCTACAGGTGCTTTTTAAAGGAGAAACTGGCAGTTTAGCCAGATCAATCTCTTCAACTCAAGTGTGTGCTTTTGTTCCAAGTTCCATTTTATTTCTGGCTTTGCCATGAGGGTTGCTTCTCTCCTCCCCTCTCAATTTAATTCTGAATTTTAGAAACTATGCTGTAAGCTGTGCTGTGCCTTTTTATGTCAAATTTAATATGACTATTCAAACCTGTAAGTTAAGTGTGCCAAAATATTGACATGTTAATTTTAGTAGATGTAAAGAAAACTTTGNTTTTTGTGATTGGTTATTTATTTTGGTTCATAAGGGCGGCCACCATCTTAGAAAGTGAGGAATTGTACATAATACTGTTTGAAGGGAAAAGTGCAGAAGTCTGAACACAGATGGACTTCCATAACTCGATTTTTTTCGTTCATCTAAGCTAGCATAGTGAAAGTGCTAGCTATTGATAGATACCAAAATACTGTGTAGTAGAAAAAGCAATAATCTTGTTACAATGCTGATTGTGACTAGTTTTAGAAATATAGTAAGCTATTTATTGATACCTTGCCTTCCTAGTTATGAGAAGAAAGAGGATGTCTCAATTAAAAATTAAGAAGCAGGGAGTCACTTAATTTAGAAAATAATCATTTTCTGGAGTTTAACTTAGTCATAGTTGAAGTTTTCAGAAGAATTGTGGAATTCCTTTTTTTCCATATTTACTAGTTGCATTTGTAGACCAGAAAGACTGTATTCTTAATTTTTTGTTTCCTACATGGAAGGCTATTGCTTGGTTTGTACACTGCACATAAGAATACAAGACTAAATCCATTACTTTTCCTATATTTAAGTTTTCAGAGACAAGGCCTGTAGAAATAATTAAAATTTATCTTATTAAAGGAGCTGTCTACACATTATAGTCTCTCAGTCTGTTTTTGATTTGTGGTGTTTTTTGTTATATGAATATGTTGAAAATACTGAGAGAGAGCAGGCACTGCAGAACAAGGAACAGAAAACAGTGTGATGTGTGACTGCAAGGTTTATGTTCCATTCCTCGTCAGTGCCTAACTGTAAATATGGAAATGCTTATGCTAGAAGTATTTCTACAAGAAATATATATTGAGAAAAACCTGTAGAAAGCCGGAGAGAGTGTATTGGATTTAGAAGTTGTAGCATATCTTCCTTTCTGTAAGAAGATTTTATTAATCTCCCAGTTTATAATGGGATGATGTGAGCTGTATCCGAGGCTAGGTTCAGGGACATGAGAAGTTTTTACTAGTCTCATGTTACAGCCCTGTCTCTCTGTTTCTCCATCCCACTGTTACCATGCAGTATCAGGTTTTCAAATGTTATGTTGTTTTCTGACAATAAAATGTTCCTATTAAGATCCAAATAAGAAAACAAGTAGTGAAATAAGCTACCAGCATAGTATGGATGTGTAAAGGAATGAAATGGGGAAAAAGAGAAAGAGTAATTACACTGGCAAATAAATTTTTGCAGATAAAGATAGAATTTTACTTGTTTGATTTACTTGATTTACTTGTTTTCCCTTTTTTTAAAAGATCCATGCAAAGCATTCATCACTTCAGCAAGTTTATGTGCTTAAATAAAGAAACGAATGAAAAAACATTACTGAGAAATATTTAATATGTCCAGTTCAAAATGTCTTCATGCCAGTGATCTCTAGTGGTTTCTTGTCTCTGTTTTGTGTTTTGCTTTTGTCACTTTGAATTTCCATACAGAATTGCTGGAGAGGGAGAGGAGAAAACTTAGTGTTTGGATGTATTTGGCTTTCCTCAAACCCTTGTATCATGACACTTTCCTGACACTGAAGCAGGCTTTTTTCTCTTAAATCTGTTTGCTTTTTCCCTTGATGAAGAGTTTTTGTCTTAAAGGTACAAAAAGCATGGATGCAATAAATTTTCAGCTTGAGCCTTAAGAAAGCTGTATCAGTTCTTTGCATGCAGTGCAACAACATCATAAAAGTATAGTAAACTGAATGCATACATATTTCAGTGAAATGGAATGCCATTTTTGGAAATAAAGTTTTAAAATAAAATAATAACTAATGCATACAAAATAATTTCTAGCAATTACATGACATTTTGGCATAGGAAAGGAGTAGTATGTGTTAAAATACTCTTTTAGTAATAAATTGCTCAAGGAAAAAAGTTGGAGGTGGCTACTTAAATGAGATTGTTTTATTTATACAGCTAGTTCAGAAGTATTTGTTTCAAAACATGAAAAAAAATTATCATGTTTTAAGCAACCATCATGTAATCTAGAAATAATTTCTGCTCTGATTCTCATTTGCCAGTGTAAATTTATTTCATATCGATTACCTTAGTGTCACAAGGAAAATCTAAAATGATTAGTTATGTCTTAAAAGGCTCCCAGCTTTGTTATGCCTTCAGCTGATTCAGGTCTTAGGGCTAATTTAAATGTGTTTCAAGTATAAGATGAATACTGTCATGTTTGTGCCTGCGTATGTAGCAAATTGTTGAATTTCAAAACCGGAAGGGATAGCTGTACTCTGCAAATAAAGAGGCACAATGTGAAGAGAGGGGATAGCTCACAGCAAATCTCTGTTTCTTGGAAACTGAATCTCAGAGGTTCACAGTGCTAGACCATTCATTTTACAACTGTTTACTTGTTTCCTAACTTCCTTTGAACAAAGCTGTTTGGAAAAAACATGAGCATTGAGATAGATAACCAGTCTTGCTTCATGATCCCTTCCTTTCTCATGGGAACAACTCTAGACAAAAGCTAGCATTCTGATCTATGAAGACACTTGTTCAGAGTTGTCCCTTCCCCAGTTGCCACAAGGATGCACCGTCCAAAATGCGACTTTTCTCCCACCTGCACCACCAGGCCAATACGAAAGAGCACTTGATTGGTTCCCAGTGAAGCTCTCCAGAAGGAGTTGGTTAGATTTATTTTTAGTGTAACAAAACGCTATTTAATATTTCCTCAAATTCAAGAAGTAGATGGGAGTTGTAAAGAAAACCATACTCTCAGTTTCTGTCATGTACATGCCAGTCACTTTGCTCGCTCTTGGTGTCTCAGTCCCTAACCTAACTACATATAACTGTATGCTCTGGGATTGTCTTCTTGGCAATGTAAAGGCAGCTAGAGATACCAAAATACATAGCTTCCACTTTCCTGCTGGCTTTGGGTGAGGAATAACATGTACTGAATAGCGTCTTCCTTCATAAAAGCTGGTGGCATGAAGCGATGTGGTGAATTCAGTAAGTTATTTCTAGAAAGGTCTTAGACTTTTTTTAGCTCTTCTGAGGCTTTTCTAAATGAAAAAAAAAAAAAAAACCAAGAACCGTCACCAGTACTTTGAAATCTAGCAGGTATTCTCTGCTTCTGTTTGTAAACCCGTGCTGCTAGGCTCATGTACATATACTTCATACTAGTCTTAATGTACGGGCTGGTATGTGTCTGGACTTACATATGTAATATGCCAATCATGAGGAGGTGTTGGAGTGTTATTCGGTCTTGGATTTCCTACTTAATTGATCAATTTTCTATACTAAAACCTGAAAATTGGTAGGTGAAATAAAAAATGGGCAGAAGCTCTTCCTGATGACACTCTGAGTACCTCTTAATGCTCTTTATCAAAAGATATATTACTGGAGGGCAAATGGCCAAAATCTTTTATCTAGTCTTTCTGCCTCTAGTGAGAATCATTACCTGAAGGGAGTAGCATAATGCCACTGAAGCCAGTGCATCTTGTGGATCTTTTGAAGTCTCTTAAAGCTGTTCCTTTAAGGCATGCCTTATTCAGAAGTAAAGGGCAGGAGAATGTGAAAGATTAAACATGCAGAAAGAGCATTTTCTGCTACAACTGATTTTTCAGAGGATGTGGTAATATTCAGTTACAGTCTAGTTTGTTTCCCTTTGTTTTAAATTTCAAGAAAGATCTTGTTTTAAGCCTGTTTTCTCAATATTCTGAGATTTTTTTCTGTCACATGCAAACAAAAAATATTATGAAGGCCTCACTGAACAACTGTTCTTCAATCTTACATATTTTGGAGGGTATTTTATAAATCACTTGTTACTTGTAGCAAAGGTGCCATCGGTACCAATTCTCCATGTCCTCTTTTTGTCTGAGGGGCAATGTTTTGTTTCAGCTTCCAAAGCTATTGTCTGCCGGGCTTTATCTAAACCTGCTAAATGGTTTTTCTTCTTTCCTCTATTTTCTCGTTTCCTGTGTTATTTTGTTGGGTTTTTTCCCCACCCATTTATCATCTGTTTTGACACTGGTTTAATGTACACATGAGTCGAGACTATCTTTAAGTTACACTTGTAAATCCAGCCCATCCGTTCATTAGGATACTTGTAATGATCGGCCCTAGCCTTTGCCTTAGTTGCCACCTCCACATGCACACCCATGCTGGTAACACCATCCCCAGTTCCTCAAACAGGGACCTGCTTCATAGAGTTATTACGTCTACGCAGTGCAAAACCATTCACTTTGCGGTTTTTATTTCATAGTCTGAAAGCATGGCATCAGAAGTTCTTGATGTCTGATGTAGTTAATTGTAGATTACTATTAGAAGGCAGTGCTCTTCAGAGGCTAGTTTTTTATTGCAGCCTTTCTTTATGCTATTTTAGTGTTTTAACTAGTCATAAAAGTATTTTAATAATACGCAAGCGTTATGTTGCTATTATGTTTTAACTTCTTTTTGTACTCTGAGATGTGAATGAAGATGGTTCGAGGATCAGGTATACGATGCTTTAAAATGAAATTTTATAACGCTTCCATCCATATAAAACATTTGTATGCATAATGTCCACATGAAGCAATTGCAAATCTATGCTAAATTTTGAGAGCTGATGTCATGAGCATTCCAAGACTAAGTATTTTTGTGGAAGAGGCAAGTCTCAGTGATTTTAAATGAATTCTGATTTTTAACATCATGCAGGTGCAGTCACCCTTTATCTGACAGACTTATTATATCTTGCAAAAAGTTCAGAATAACTCTTTGAAAACCATGTGAGACTTGGTCCCTATTCCAGTGAGAGTGAGAGAGAACACCAGGGCAGTTACTGCCTTAAACAGGTCAGAATTACATCATCGGAAGTTTTCGCTCACAGACAGGCAAGGCTTTTCAATTTGTACCATACTTTTTCTGTTGCATGACTGAACAGTCGGCTTCTTAGACGGTTCAATATACTGACTGACAGTCATAAGTAGTTCAGTCAATCATTAGGTAGATGTGACTCTTCTTAAAACCTGCCCCTTTTGTAGCGTGGCAAAGTGCCAGAGACCCTGACTACTGGTCTCCGACTGTTCTTTCTGAAAAAAACAAACTTGCAAGCTTCAGTATCCATTTCCATATCACGAAAAAAACCCCGCCGATACAAATAATCTTACCTTAGGCAGCCTGGTTATGATTGACTGTAACGAGCAGATGTCTTGCAACAGATTATGCTGTCACCATACAATTATTATGCTAACACTTTGGAAATACGCTAAAACTAATAAACGTTGCTTAGAAAAATTGCCTTCAAGTGTCTGGCTTGAGTCTGAAATAAATGAGTTACCTTCCTTCATTTCTTATGTGGGAGTATATTAAAAAAAACCCCAAAAGATTAAAAAAACCTCAACCAACAAAATCACCCACAAAACAAAAAAAAACCCTCTTAAGATAACAGCCAAGAAGTTGAAAGGTGAGGAGAAGACTCTTGAAACAATGAATACGTGAAGTAGGTAAATTGATGGGGGACATTCCTGTCATATACACACTAATTATGTTTATACCAATGTAAATATTTATGAACCACTCCAGATACTGTTTTTGAAACATAGTCTGTAAAGCAGCTGTTTCATTCTTTGGAATATCAGTGTATTTCAAAGCTAATTTTCTTTCCAAATTAACATGAAAAGTCAGATTTTTGTGAGACAAAAAGTCAGGAAATTATTTCCCCTTGATAGAATTCAAACTGCTTATAGTACTGTTTTCATCTGTTTATTTACTAGTAAGGAGAAGGAAAGTGAATCAGAATGTAAATGTAAATTTTAATTTGGCATAGTGCAATGAGAATTTGAAACTCTCAAGGCTTCCCCTTTGCTCCTCAGGAAGGTTGCTCAAAATACGCTTCCACAAGGAGATTTTGGCATGCTTTTATTTTCCTAGCTTAAATAGTCAGTTAGTTTTGACTTCAGTTACTGTCATTCTTCTTTAACCACTTAAATCTGTTGTCTGATTAATGAGAGTCCCTATCTGAACTACTGTTAGATGTTTTTTCAAACAATATCATGTTTTAACTTGAGTTATTAGATAAAAATTCTGAAACTCTAAAAATTCTAAAACTTCTAAAACTCCAGCAAATCATACTGAAACACTGTGTTGGTTTGAGTGGAAATGCCAAAAAGTAATGCATTACACTGTGGTGCGTTCTGATTTGGGCTTGGCGGTTTTGCTTTGTCTTTAAATGGAGCTAGAAAACATTAAACCAATGTTTGTATTAGCAACTAAACATAGATACCATCATTCTTTCCCAAGATAATATCTTATGAAGAGTTACTGTGCTGTTCAGTGCTTGAAGTGGAACTATGGGCTACGAAAGAGAGCAACATCACTGTCCTCCCGGTGGCATGTTGTAGTCCTGTGGATCAACAGCCACGCTTGGAAGACTCGCAGCGGTTTCTGCTGGTCGCTGTGGGCTAGGCTGCACTTGTGCAGAGTTACTTATCTCCCTGCAAGGCAGCATGGGGCAGCTGATAAGCAGTATCTTAAAGCTGGAGGAGACAGTGGCTGCCGGCTCAGGGCTTGAACGGGATTTTTGCCTCTCAGTCCCTGTGACCAGCACGGTAGTCCAGTCTCAGCTGGCACTGAAGTCAGCAAAGGCCTCTATCGCTCCTGATATACAGCATCTTGGCTTTCTTATAAACATGATTTTCCAGTTTCTCCTGGGTCTAATTCACCCTTACTTTCTCCCTTGTTCAGACTCTGCTGTTGGGTCAAATAGCTTCAGTGACACAAACTAGTGGTCAGCTGGTAAACGCAAGTGTACGTAGCTAGGATATATTTTGAACCCTTTTACCTCTTACAGCTCACGCAGCGTATTGCTGTCTGAAAATGGTTTAGTATGAGCATTTGAAAGTGGCAGTATGAGGCATTCAGTTTTGCTTGTTGCCCACACTCCTTTGTCTGCACATGCAATTCTTTTTGTTAATTCCATTATCTCTTGTATCACATTTACTTTAAGAACTGTATAGGAAAGCAGATTAACTGATACATCCTACCTCAGGATTGTTTTAAACCATTAGCAAAGCGTGTGACTCAAAATGTGGATTGTGTATTTACATTTTCCCCAGCATTTTTGAATTTTACAGATGGCTAATATTTCATTCATCCCACAGCAGTAGCCCTGGAAGCAAAGGGGATAGTTGGCCAATCTTTTCCAGTGTCAGTAGGTGGCATTTATTTTCATCTGCTGTGTATTAAAAAAAAAAAATCATAAACAAACAAAAAAAAATAACCAACAAAACCCAAACTTGATCTAACCTCAAATCCTCAGTGCATTATTATTTAGCATCAGCCTCGTACTTTCTTTTGCTGAGAGGTAGAAGTACAATAAAAATTTAAATGTCTTCATGCTAAGTAGTGAAATTGAGGTAGCTGTAGAAAGAAAATACTCTGTGCTGAACAGTAGGAGTGCTGGATTTTGCCAGGGCTATGCTTTTTTATCAGCTCACTGAGGCGAGTCTATTTCTTGAAAAGAAATTATTTTGAGAGAACTCTGTAGAAGAAACCTGACTTTAAAATGTTTGCAACTCTTCTTATTTTGGAAGGCTTTCTGTATTCTGAAGCATCGCTAATGTGGAGTTCCAGGTCATAACGTTTGCCTTTTTTCTTAACAATGGTTTGGATTTACTAGCCAAGCACTACATGTGTTGTGTTGGGGTGATGTTGTCAAACTGCATAATAGTAAAAACACTTGAACGCTTTGATAATATGTCTGTGTCCTACTGATCTGTATTTTCTAAACAGTGTATGATTGGGAGGTGTGATTGTGTTAAAAACTTTTTTGATGTATGTTGACATAACGCTTAATTGCTGAATTAGGAACCTGCAAGGATTTTAATGTAAAAAGTTTCTTATCAAATATGATACATGACTTATTTTGGAATAATTTTCTGGTTTTTTCACACTTCACTGTGGTGGAATTCTCTGCTAACATTTTCTGCATGAGGGTGTTATAGGTTTATATCAAATTTTTTACTACTTTTATTTCTATAAACTTTGAGATTAAGATACTGACTTTTACTTTCTGTGCTAGTTTCTGCTTTTTTTTTTTTTGGTCCAAGGACTCATAGAAGGCTTTTGAGCTTTACAGCTTATCTCGGAGACTAAACTATGTCCAGACCTACTTACACAAGGGTTGCATTCACTCACAGCAGATCAATTAATTATACATTCATCAGATCTGAGCTGGATTAGAAAACCTGAGCTATTAAAGCAGAGAAAGTTCATATGTCAGTTGGTATGCTGTGATGAGATGTGCTGACGTGTATCACAAATACATCAAATTTCTTTTGCCCTTTCTTCAGGAGCTCTGCACAACTTCCTTGTTTGTTTCATACCTTAGAGCAAAGTGTAGAGTAGGACATGGCATATGATGCATGTCTGAAAGACCTGCTAAGGACCATGCTCACAAACAGGCTTCTCTGGCTCCAGGGTAACTTTGTAAGTGAAGCAGGTCTTTGTAGGAATATCTATCAACGAAATGCAATCGGACATTGCGAAATAAGCTCCTGGAGTAAAGGCTGTCACGACACTGCTACCTTGTATTTGAGGTGCAAGCCATGTTTTCAGCCTGGCTACCCTCACATAAATCTAGAAAATGTATGTTTGAAAACAACAATGATAGTCTAATAATAGGAACTACTATCTCGTATATATTTTCACAAAGAGGTTGAGGAGCAAGTAGGCAGGTAGCACATCCAGAATGCTGGTGAGCACACGGCTGAAAAACGCATGGATAGTGTGGTTACCGCTGCAGTGGAGTCTTCTATAGGGAAAATGTTACAAACTGGGAAAGTTCCAGAACAGGCGTAGCTCACATACAATACACCTAGCTCTGTAGCTGGTTTTCTGCTTGATTTTACCATTTTTCCTGTTTGTTCCAACTATTTCTTAAGCGAATAGCCTTGCATATCTAAAGCATAGCTCGAGTTAGATATTGATAACACCTAAGACTCCAGCTGCTGCGTAGAATTGTGTTTAGAAACAAATAGACTATTTAATTACATTCTAATATAAATGTATATATTTTATTTTTATATATCAAGTTTAAATATATATTTGTTTATATATGAGCTCACAGTGGTGAGACATTACGGTAACAGGTTGCTTTGAAACAGTGCCAAGTCTTGCAAACAGAATACTGCTTGTACCATCAAAATTCGCGAATCACTTACGTAACGCTCAGAATTCAAGTAACTCCATTTCCTTAATTACACTGAAACATACCTTTTATGTGAACTTAGAAGTAATTTTAATTGTTTTTTTTACATCAGACGAGTCTAACATTGGCAGTCACAGCCTTGAGACTGAGCAGATCTCTGGATTCTTCTAAGAACTGTGCCACAGTGCCCAGGTGCTACGTGCTTCAGCTGCTCTACTGGCTGCGTGGCATTTTCCATCTCTTTGGGGAAAAGGTGGTGTAGCTTGCAGTATGATGCTGTGCCTTTTCAAAGACTTTTATACATAACCACGTAATTCTGTTCTTGAAAATACCTTAGTAAGTGCCCAGGTCCACTGAAAACAATGGCAAATGAGAGACGTTTAAAGTTGTAAAGTTCTTGAGAAGAAGGTTTTTAAAACAAATGTTTTTTAGGAAGTTTATGAATACATTCTCAGCATGACAGAGTTGAGCCAGCCTCCGGTGGAGGGCAGGAGGCAGCTGGCAGAAGGAAGCTTTAATGTAGGCTCAAAGCAGTAATATGTACTACTACTCTGAGGACACTGGGTAAGAGAGCTGCAACCAGAAGTATTCTCTGATGGCTGATTTGTACTGTTTCAAGAAAGCAAGTCTTTTTCTTTTTTTTTTTGTTCTTACCGTAAGGATGACCAGCCTGATTTGCGGACAATGAAACGAGTTCCCAGTCAGTGCCTTATCTGCCTTTTTGTTTCCTTGTTGCATCAAGTCCCCATATGAAGTATGCCTTATGTAGCTGTAAGTATTTGTAGTGCATGTAATGATGTGAATAAAAGAAAGGAGCCAATTTCCCAGAATAGATAGTATGCCAGTTGCAGGTGGACTTTGTGTGCATTTGAGTAGTGTCTGAAGACAAGAGAGCTGACATTCTTTCCTTGTGCGTCGTTTTTACCTTTCTGGGGGATTGTATGACAAGGCCACGTACAGACAGGCTAGCAGGGATAAGGTGGATGTCTGCGCATATGCAAAAATTTAACCTTACAATGAAAACTACTACGTATGTTCTTATATGACTTCTCACTTATGCAAGCGTACTTTTACTACTTCCCTGTATTTCCCCCACCCCAGATAAGACCATTTAATTTAAACATTGTCATTGTGATGGTCTGCTTTGTCTTTCACTACAGCCTACTTCTCCATCCTCATGTATCTTTCCTTCCAATGACTTCTCCACAACCTGCATGGCTTCTCACAATCCACCTTTACTGTTTTGTCTATTGACTTTTACTCTAGACTGTACTGTCTGTTTTTTCTTTTTTTTTTCTTTTACAGTCTGCATTGTGCTTCTTTCACAAAATGCCCTTTTTTTTTTCTCTGTCACCACCTTACCAAGGTAAGTTGGGAGTTCTATGGAACAAGACACATGGGTTTTCATTTTTGTTTATTTGCTTGTGTCATGGTTTAAAGCTGGGCTGGGTATTAAACGAACGACAGATGCTCTTTGTTAACCCCCTCCCTCGCGGGGGGGGG
>VZSC01006278.1:164746-219775 GCA_013398225.1 Steatornis caripensis | reverse complement strand
AGAGACTTATGGGTTAGAAAAGTTAAAACAGCTTTAATCTAACTGCAATAATAATGTATTATAATAATAATGAAATATATACAAATGTACAAAACCAATAACAAGCTCCGCCACACGGATGACGAATCCGTCACCCAGATGCTGTGGGGCACGCCCCAGGAAAGTCCCGGACTGTACTCAGCAGCAGCAGGCAGGAGCTGGATTCAGGAATGCACGGATCGGGATCAAAGGCAGAAGAATTGGACAGAGTCCTCCTTGGACGCTGTCCGTAGAAGAAGAGAGAGTGACCCTCGTGATCCCTCAGCTTTATACCAAGTGTGACGCGTATGGGATGGCATACTCCCTTTGGTCAGTTCTGGGTCACCTGTCCGACCTGCTCCTCCCCACCGCAGGGTCGCAGGTCTGACCACTTCTCTGCTCTTTCAGTTCCGGCGCACAAGAAAGTCAGCAGAAGCAAGCATTGACCTTGGTCTCCATAGGAATAATTATAAGCAAGAGCCTTTTGTGCATACCATCGCTACTGGTGTTCCAGCACTGACTGTAAACACCGAGCCTTATCACTGCTAGAAGCAGCTACTGTCTGGAAAAACATGCAGTTAATTTCAGAGGGTGCAGCTTCTCAGGAGAGACTTCACTGAAAAGCAAAGTTACTAAAAGATAATTGGTTCTGTCCTGGCCCAAACCAGGACAGCTTGAGATAGTTATATAGGACTGTGCGAAGGAAGACATAGTGTTGTGTTAATATTTGTTAGTAAAAGAATAAGACTATTTTCTTTGGAAACATTGTAACATTTTAGAAGTTGAAGGTTTCTCTGTTGGTATCTTTGAATGTTACTTCATTAATATTTATATATTCAAGAGTCCTGACGTTTGTCACTTTTGGGTGTTTAAAAAAGTTTTCTTTTTCAAATAAATGAGAAATTTAACAACAACTTTCAGATTCAGCTAGTATGGAGAAGTTTGCAAAAATACCTGACGCTCTACAGTCTTGCACAAAGTTGTTGCTTGCCAGTTTTGACATCTATTGGAGTCCTCTCTGTAGTATAATTAAGTTTCCGGAGAATGCCCAGACTCCAAAGGCAAGCTGCTAGTATATTTATTTTTTTAATTTATGAGCTGCTTTTTGAATTGGTCCAAACTTTAATTTCAAATTTTCTCATTTTATGCTGTGAGCAAATGCGTAGTTATTTCACTTTAACTAGATTTGTTCCTATAGCAGCAAGAACAGGATGTTACTGAACTTTCTTTTTTGGTTTACATCATATCAAAAGCTTTAACTGTCCTATCTATCAGTCATTATCCAAATGGTCTCTTTCTTTGGTTTACATTCTCTTCCAGTAACTTAATTCTTTATATACTCTTTCAAAGTTAGAAGATGACATTCTGGACTTGCTGACACCACTAAGAAAACTTACTTATTGAATATATTATGGCAAGAGATTTGCCATCTGTGTGACCTCTTCCAGTTCCAGTCTGTTCCGTGATTCGGTTTTTAAGCCCATTAACCTGTCAGCTGTGGTACCAGTCAATACGCAGCAGTATGCCACACTGAAAGATTTAGCTAGAACTTCCTTGACCACATCTTCTGTTCAGCAAAGTTTCTTGTCATGGGTTTGTATGGTTTTGTTGGATTTGGGTTTTGTTTGTTCTCTTTTTTCTTTTTTTTTTTTTTAAACCTTGCAATATGTTGTGGAATATTTCTGTTCCTAAATATTTTAGTGAGCTCTTGGAAGTGGTTAACTAAATTACGTATACTGTGCATGTACACATAGAGCATAGTGGAAATGTCACAACATCCACGTCAGTCTCGTGTTTTTACCAAGATGCATCTAATAGGAAACAGCAAAATGGAAACTCTTTCAGTGTAACAGCAACACAAATAGTTTACGCTGTTACTCATTGTTTTAAATACTGCATGGAGTAAATTTTAAGTCTGGAATATATTATTCTACACTGGGAGAGGGTTCCTGAAAGTTTACATTTCAGCACTGAAAGTTTCTAAGAGTGGGTTAGTAAAATAACCGTCCTCTTAGGGTCCCTTCTAGTCTAGGTAACTTCTCATTGACTCTTTTCTTGTCCATTATTATAAACTGCAGAAACTCTTGAGCTTTGCACACTAAATCATTCAAGGGAAACCATTAATCTGCCCCTCAGAACTGAATACTGTTGTTCAGTGACGCTACTAATATTTCATGGAATAATCTTTTGATGGAACTCTAGAAATAAGTAAATGAAAGAATTTTTTATTCTAGATAATTGTTTTTTTCTGTGCAAATGTAGTTCTTCTAAATGCAAAGATGCTGGCATAACCATCATGCACTCTGCTTCTGTTGAAAAGTAAAAGCAAATCATAGTAAGCGATACCATCGTCTGTCCACTGTGCCTGTGCCTGGCTGCTCCTCTGCGTAAGCAAGCTCCTCAGCTGTCCAGCCTTTCCTAATACAGGTGTACAGAGTCGGTGCTTCTGAGTAGAATTGCTTATTTTCTTGTTACTTAGGGGTTTTTTTTCCTGTAATTGATCTGACAAAAGGGAGTTATAGGTTTGAAATACGAGGACTAAACAATGGTATTTACTACAGTTGGAACTTTTGTTGGAACAGTAGGAAAATTATCTCCTTTAGGAACTTGTTTTATCAACACTATAAAATTGTACAGTACAGTAACTCCAACTTTTTAACATCAGTAGGAAATAAATGAAGACAGGCCAACTTGATAGGAAGGCAAGGATAGGAGAGAAGCAAGTCATTTATTGGTATACAACACCACAGGAAATTAAATATAGTTTTAAACATTTTTTGAACAGGGAACAGAACTGTGTTAAATGTTATGTTTTTAAATTTCTTTTTAGAAAAATATTTAAATTTTCAAGTGATGTAACATCTCTTTTAGAAGTATCTACCAAAGACCCCAATGCAGTTATATTTCTTACTCATTTTTTTCACGGTACTCGCAGAGAAAAAATACTAAAAATAGTAAGAATACAAAGCAAGGGTTACAGCGTAAGCTCTTGCTGAGGACTTAAACGTACCTTCGGCGCAACCTGCTGCATTGAGGCAGGGTCGGTTTCCCCGTATGACTTGGTCCCGCTTCATTGCAGCGGGTTAGACTAAAGGTTACAGGTGCAGCATCGCTTTGAAAGTTAACTGTACAGATAAACTGTATTTATCTAAGCTTGATTAATTGCGTACCAAGCAATAGCATGATGTGATTTGAAATGGCCAGTATATTAAAATAGGAAAATCAGACTACTGGACCTTTTAACAGTAGTATAAACTTAAGAGTATCTTGCAAGAGCATAGACTCAATAAGCATTTGTCAGCTTCTGTAAAAAATAAATATTAAATTATGAAGCCTCCTGAATTTAAACAACGTGTCTGATATCAGAACATTTGCTTTCCTGGATAAATTGTTTGTATTAACCTATGCCTGTTTGCCTTAATGACTGAGGGAATAATAAAGCTGATCTGTTTGCTTTGACAAGAAGGCATTTATTGCAAGTGATTTCTATTACAAAGGTGTCTCTTTTGGAGGAGAAAAGGTCAGTAACCAGTAAGTGCCCTTTTAAAAAAAAGTATAAAAAGTAATAAAATACTTAGCGTGGTAAATATAACTACCAAAGTTAATATTTTCCTGCTGAGCAATGTTGTACAATTTTCTGTTGCCAAAAGCTTTGGTACGTGTTGTGAATAATGTGTTTAAATCACACAATTTTCGTGGGTGTTTCATTTTTTTTTTTATGCTGTACTTTATTCTCTACAATTTGAACTTCTACATTTTAGTTTCTTAGAAAGTAAGAATAGAAACCAATCTTCAGAATTCTTGAAATGTTTTGAGTTTTATTCAAACCAACTGTAGACAGATAAGTGAAGGGAAGGAGGGTCATTGGCAGAATCTCCAGGACTGTGACAGGCAAATCTCCTACACCCTAGCTGTGGTCCCAAACTCTTTGAATCCATAAGTGGTTTCTCTGTGACCCAGTTTTGGTCTTTTTTTTTTTTTTTAATATAGAAATCTCAAAAGAAGAGATGCAGAACATATTGTCCCAATTAAGATTTTGACAGAGCTGATGTTCCCCAACACACAAATCTTACTTTATGAAACAGTCTTATACAGAAAGTTTCACAACTACCAGTAGTTATCAAAAAGCAAAAAACTGTATAGCTCTCATATGTCTGAGGATAACATCCTGAAAATTTATTTCGGCTTATCTTGAAGGTTTTTTAATGTGATTTTTTTTTTGTTTAAGTTTTCTTCAGAGCTTCAACAATTAATCACAGAATTTGAAAGAAATTGCAGTTAGTATTGCAGTTTGACCCTGATTATACTGAGGAAGACCACCATCGTCTCATTTTAAAACCTCAGTAAGAGAATGTTCACTATTTAGAAGCGTAAGACATTTGAATGTGCTACCTATGCTAACTGTGTGAAAATGTAGTATGGGCTTCTGTGTTAGTTTTGTGCATAACAGCATAGTCTGTAAGAAGAGGAGGAAAAAAGAAAAAAATAATCATTGTCACATTCTGAAAATGAATGGAGGCTGGTGGAGTGTGTTAGGAGGAAGGATTATTCATGCTTCTTGTATTCTTCGATGGTTTTCTAGGCACCTGCTTTTGGCCATTGTTTGAAACAGGCAACTAAATGGACATTTAATTCTGATTCAGCTGGATTTACTGGTATATTAAGAAACAGAACTGGAATGTCATACCTGAATAGTGTTAAAGCCATAACTCCAAACAGTTTGCTGTGGTAACAGTTGAGATTGAGAGGTACTGAAGAAGAAAAGAGGCTCTAAAAGCAGAAAAAGTCAATGTAACAGAAGCCTTCGTTTAGGGACATATAAATTAAATCAATGTTTTTATGGTAGAAGAACAGGAAACTAAGTTTCTAGATGAACAGAAAGATTTCTTCTTGGAGCAACAAGTCAGACATCCCAGGGAATTCATCAAAATTTCATTCTGTAGCTGCTCAGCTGTTGTGGATAGAGTGCTGTATCCCTAGTGTGACCTAGAGTAACTGTTTTAAGGACTCAATGCTTTCCTACGTCTTTGATACATTAGAGGGATACCTGTGTTTTTTCATGACTGTATCACACCAGAGGAGATGCATTCTTTGATCCTTTAATACAGGCAAGGTTAAGCATCCCCTCCCATCTCCCTTACGATATATGGAAGATCCAAGCTTCAAAACAAATACAGTGTTCATCCTGATTTTTGTCTTATCATAGATTGTAAGGAGAAAATATCTAATATTTTTAGAAAATGGGAAAAAAATACTTCTCTCTCAGAACTAGTTTTACCAATACCTCTATTTTTGCCACTTCCTCATATGTGATACTTCCTCTAGCCTGTTTTATGCAGGAATTAGAATATAGTTGTTTGCCTGAAATGATTTTTGTTAGTCTTTTGGAGACCAATGTGTCATTGAATTAATCAGTGCTAGAGAGATTAAAAAAATATGAAGATCTCCAAGTTGCCTAACCCAAGTGTTTCAACAGGAGTCCATTTGGAATTTCACTTTATTATATTGTTGCATGGATGACAAGATTAAATGAATGCTTGTAACAAAACTCATTCTCTCATAATTTGGAAGCAGTGTAGAGTTTCTTACTTGGTTTTGGTAGTATAAGTGTTAAGCTTGTCTGTTTAAGGGACTAAAGAATATTCGGTACAAACATGAGTAAATACAAAGTATCAGAATTGCTTAGTATCCAGGAGCTTCACAACTAGGAAAAATGACGATTAGTTGTTTGAAACATTTATTTTTTTCTAAATAATGATAAATATCATGTGCTATCTAGATCTGATTTACATTAATTCTGTTTATAATCTGCAGATCATTACATTGTCATCCTTGTTCGTGAACATAGTGAAGTTAAACTCAAATCGCTTACAGCTCCTGGATGGGTTGATTATCTGGCTTGTATAAACTGGTGCGACTCCATTTTGATAGAAATACAATAAGGTGGAATTGTTGAAATTCTGTCCCAGTGGGTCCAGTCTCCAGCTCGTAAGTTTTAAATAGGATCTTTTTATAGGGTTTTAGAACGTTTAAAAACATGTTTAGCCTTACACACCTAATTAAACTCCTTACCTTTGATGTATCAAATACACTACTTGCTTTAACAGCTTTTAAAGTGTTTAATGACATGCTTAATTTAAAATACAAACAGACCAACATAACAGGCATCTCTTGATACTGTCTGATGCATCTTTTAAATACGCCTTCAATTCTGCTTAACCTGATTCTTTGAGAGAGAGTTGCTGGTGAAGGTATCTAAAGAAGAGAGATCAAGAAAACTTTAATGATATGTGGGTTGCAGCTTCAAAGCAGTCATTAGCAGCATAACTAACTTTGTGGTGTAAATGCATTTCTAGCCTAATGAACAAGTGTGATGTAAATTTTCATTATAGTAATAGAAAGTTAATTTATTTGTTGGAATTGTGATCTTGAAATCTTGTATATAGTAAAGTTGTCCAATATGCCCAATATGTAGGAAATAGCAAACTTGAATTAATTCACAGATAAAATTAGTATGCATTGCACTTCAATGATTCGTCTTTGTTTTGTTTCTCTAATCAAAATTTCAGTTAATTTCAGCTTTGTTCTCTGCCTCCCCCACATTAGTTCCATTGTCTTGATTTGCATCATTTGTAGCAGCTGGCTTCTTGTCAGTCTGTAGTTTGGACCTTTACGTCAAACAGCAAATTAATTACAGGAAAAGAAATCCCAGTAGTACTTCTATGCTTAAGGCTTTCACAATTACCAGGAAGTGAATGTTGCTGATTCTTGTCAGAAAGAAGTGGAACATGGGGAAGAGGGCGGTGCATACTTTACAAGCACCATTAGTTATCTCTAGACGTGTGTCAGTTATCTATACCTTCCCTTTCCTAGACTCTCCCCTCACTTGTTGTAAAGTTGAATTAGGAAAAAATAGCAATTAAAGGAAAAAAAAAGTAGTGAGGTGTTTATTTTTGTTAAAAGACACATAGACTTAACACATCTCTGGTGCAATAGCACTCTGGAGTTTATTGGAAGGCCTGCTAGCATTCTAAATGTTAGTTCCTTTTCCCTATACCACATCTTAAAAGCATAACCAAAAATGCCTACTTAAATTTGTTCTGTCATTATTTATGAACTTACATTTTTCTTTATCAAAAGAGAAATCAGGGGGCCCTCTTAAAATGAAGTAACACATACAAAGAGCCCATGAGCATCTCATCCAGAAGGCGCCCACAGAAACACGTTCAAAGTGCAAGCAGTCAGTGTTTAGACCCTCAGCATGCTTTTCAGACATCGGCAAGTAATTTAGTCTTCTATCAAGTTGCTGCACTGTGATAAATTCCTTTTTTCTTGATGACCATTAATAATGGCTAGAACAATAACATTGCTTTTGTATTTTGCTGCATTTCTATTCTTTTTTTTAAAAAAAAAAACATAACAAAATGCAGCTTTCAAACTGTGGTGGGGAAACAGGCAAAGCGAGTGGAGGTGGGGGAGTTGACGTGGTGTAAACATGAAGGAGATATACTCTACTTATGGTGAAATACTCTATTGAAATGATGGGCTAGTTTAGTCTAATTTATTTGCTATCTTCTTTTGCTTATTTGCCCTGTTTTTATGGTTTTCTTGAACAAATAGGTACCATTTCCTTGGCTATCTTTTCAAGATACATATATATCATCTCTGACTTTCTGATGTTTTTTGCTGTCTCTACCTAAGCTATCTCATGTAGTATATCTTTTCAGTAGTGCGCAGATCACGAAAGAAGGTAATACCTTGCCCAGCTCTTAAAGAGTATATTGGTTAGATACAGTGTCTATTTTGTAGCAATACCTTTCCTCATTTTCCATACTGTATTGTTAGCACAGGTTATGGCTCAGTCCAGCATTGTTCCAAGGTCATTTTCAAAGTCCTGCTGTGATTCTGATTCTTTTATATTTATCTCTGGTTTTGAGCTGAATGTGAAATCTAGTGGTTTAGCTTTTGAATGGGAAATTTAATTTACAGCTTGTCAGTTTGTTTACAAAACAGATACCACTGCGAAGGATTCTCCTAAATATATATGCAGCCTTTCTCTTTTGTTCTCTCTTCATTTCTTTGTTCCCATGAAGCATGGAAATACACAATAATCACTTTGAAAATCTAAATTCATAGCTGTCACTGCTGACCGTATCCTCTGGGCCTTCCAGGCAGCGCAGGCTGTGCAAGACAGCAGATGGTGGCTGCGCATGCAGGGTATCCATCCAGGAACAATGCTTGCCTTCGTTCAGCATCCCTGCCCTTCGTCTGCCCACGAAAGTCCTGTTTATTGACAAAACTTGAGTAACTGCTTGTAGAAAAGTTAGGATTTTTTTTTTTAATGGAAACCCTCTTAAGTTTGGTCATATTACTTGCCATCCATATTTCCAGGTATACCAATTACTGTCTCTGTTTTATGGTGCATAGGGGTTATGTGTAACCTCTGAAATTTTCTAATGAAGCAGCTACCATGCAGTTTGAAATGTGTGTTTAAATTTCAAGGTACTTAATGCATTTTAATCCTGTGTAAAATGAATAGTCAAAAATGACTGAGAGTCTGCTAGGCAGCGGGTTGTAGTTCAAGTTAGAACCATTGAGTCCATTTGGGTTTGTCTCAAACTGTAATAATGACAGTATATGAAACAAGAAAACTTCAGATACATGGAAGTCATTCAAAATATGGAGTCCCAGATGAGGTGTTGCTGTGAATCTTCAGCTTTGACAGCTGAGTTTTGCTTCAGAGGTTCTACATAAGATTAAATTCTTGATTAAATTAATTCTCGATTAAATTAAAACTTTTCTTCTTTTTTTAATGGAGTGTGATCTAAGACTGAATAAACCTATTTCTTGTCTTAAAGTGAAATCTGTCCAGTAGTTGTGTGGGCTAGACAATCGGGATGAGACTGGCAAACTCGCCAAGATTTACTGATGTAGAAAAGCAAATTGAAATGCAATGGCATTTGCCCACGCCCAAAGGGACTTGAACCAGAGGGCACACAGAGGAATACGGTGCTCAAACATGCTTCATCCCAGCCTGAAATGTGTCTCTAGTGCTCGTGACACTGAGTGTTATGTTTGGAAAGGGAGCTGAATTGACGCATACTGTTAGATCCCTGAGCTGTCGCACCCCTTCAGTCACTCACGTTCATCATCATTAAGCATTGTGCTTAATGCTTAATTACACTCTGTAATCTAGCCTGATACTTGAACTAGAATGTCTTTTTGAATTTTTATAGGAAGTGAGGAACCGAGATTCGAGTCATCTTTTTTAATAATTATTTTTATATCCCTGGAAACAATGGTGGCAGTGCTTATAGCCAGGATAAAAAGTTTTTTAAAAAGTGGTCAAAGTGCATCCAACTGGTCTTTTGATTGTGTGAAGTTTGATTGATAAAATGAGAGATTTCTCTCTCTGTGGTTATGTGAATGATAGTGGTGATTTCTGTTAAGTGCTCTGTGTTGGATTTCTGCTATTAAAGTGATGGGTTTGGGTTTCATAGTGACTCTAAAATTTGTATCCCAGTTGACTGAATTTCTGTTGCTCTTATTATGGGATGGGAATGAGAAATTTTTAAGCACAGCATGATAGCATAGAAGTTATAATTCATTCACCACTTCATACTTCCCCTGGAGTACATGGATATTTTGCTCTGGTGGTTTTATTGGCAAAACAAACCCGTTAACAAGCATGAAAGTTCTGAGATACATTTTAATAATAAAATGACCGATTTATATATGGAGACTTACTCTTTGGAATGTGAAACTTGTAGAAAGGAAATGTACTTTAATCTGTTTTACTTCTGCAGTTTTATTGCATTTTTAATGTGTGATTTCACAGATCCTTAATATTTTTAAATACAGGTAACGAATTTGGACATCCAGAGTGGCTTGACTTCCCCAGAATAGGGAATAATGAGAGCTACCACTATGCCAGAAGACAGTTTAATCTTACTGAGGATCACCTTCTTCGCTATAGATTCCTCAATGCATTTGATAGAGATATGAATAAACTGGAGGAAAGATTTGGCTGGCTTGCATCTCCCCCGGTAAGCTGTGTATACTAAATTATAAGTTTTTAGTCACCAGCTGGGTACATGTTCAGAATAACAACAATACCAAATTTGCATGCAGAAATTTTAAACAGCACTTTGTTATGCACTGCATAATGCCCCACCATAAATTTCAAGTTGTCGAAACATGCCACTGAAATATCTTCCACAGATAATGGAAATCTGAAACAGTCTCGTTTTAGCTTCATAGCAAGGTTTTTTCCTCTTATTTTTGCAGTTTTTATTTAGTAACTGCAGATTGGATAAAGCAGACTATAAAATTGTCTGTAATCCAATCCAAGGATTGCTTTGGGAAAGTGTGTATTGTTCTGACAGTTTACTTCATATAAATAATTACTCTGTTACTGGGAAAACACTTTCAGTAGAGTATAGTGTAAATTACAGTCTCCCGGTCTTCCACCTGTCACTTCTGTATTTGCCTTTTTTACCCAAATATTGCACTGTACTTTTTATCAAAGCAACTCGATTAGTGTAACTTCCCAGTGTTTAATTATGACATACTAGTTATAATCTACTGTAAAGAAGTTTTTAAAATGGATGTCTAGTTATTTTTTAATGACTTTAGCAAACAGAGCAAAGGTGTTATGTGCAGCAGTTTAATGTGGCATATCAAAGCTATTTCTCACTTAGATTTTAAGAAACAAACAAAAAACATATACAGTGCTTCATTTTCTAAATTACTAATGGTAGATGTGATGCAGATCTCCATATCAAGTAGACTGAAGATTTGATTTAATAAAATTAATCCTTTTTTTTTGCTAAAGGAAAGTGTGATAGAAAGACCACATTACCAATATTTGAGCAAAAATTTTTCAAGTGCTTTATACTTGACGTGGTTCTTCCTGTTTAATTTTATATTGCCTTATAAAAAGTATGCTACAGTTTAGTAATCAAAAATTTTATATAGCATTACATAGGTAAACAATTTCAGTTTGCATGTTAATGTCCTTAGCTATGTTGCTTGAATCTTTGAGTGTTTTACTTGAAATGAAGTATAGAAGTAGTGGGGTTTTCTTTTGTTGTTAATTCAGTTAGAAATGTTTTTTTTTTTTTTTCTTTCCTAGGGCTTTGTGAGTGAAAAGCACGAATCCAACAAGGTCATAGCATTTGAGAGAGCAGGTCTCATTTTTGTTTTCAACTTCCATCCGTATCAAAGTTATGTGGACTACAGAGTGGGTATTGAAACTCCAGGAAAATATCCTTTTCTTTACTGTTTTGCTTGTACAGAAAAGCTTTAGAAGTTGAAAACTAATTTTATTTTTGTTTTCTAATATGAATGCAAACTGTAGTTAAAAGGTAAGAAACCACTTATTTGTCATCATTACAGTCTTGCTTTCATTCTTAGTGCACAGCAAAAAAATAATTTAGAAATTTACCTTCTTCATGAGCGGTCAGTTTGTATAAACCAAAAGTAAAAATTGCAATTTAAAGACTACATGTTAAAGTTTCCTTGTGATGCCTTGTTTTTTTGGAATTATGTTGAGACATGAAAAAGCAAGTAACCCCTACTTCTTAAATAAACTACAGAAAGAGACCACAGTAAGATGAGGCTGTGCACACAGTCACACAGGAAAATGCGTTAGCTTAAAGCTCCATCAGGAAGGTTGTACAATTTCTGTTTCATAGCTGGGTGGACTGAGAACATGCTCTTAGCTCAACTAAGCAGTAGAGGATTGCTCTTGAGTAATTGGCTGGTTTTGCATTTGTGTCCAAATTCTTAGCGTTGAGGGAGATTCAAAAAATGAACGCTAACCTGCCGGAGAGATTTAATTTTTATCCAAACTCACTTTGTTTCAAGTCCTTTGACAAACACAATCTAGTAAATCTTGTCAGTTTAAAGCGCTGCAGTTCCAGTTTTGGCCTACTCTTTTCTTAATTATCAGCAGTTTCGGGAAACTACACAGTATTTCAGTGGCTTTAGTTCATTGTATTACTCTAACTCCTGAGCGCTGCTGAACTGACCTACAGGGTCTCAGAAACTTAGCAGGCTTCTGGTTTAGAAACGTCAAGTCAAACACACCGTCTTTAGTGCCCTTTTCTGCTACTTCTGTGCTGCCACTGGAACTCCTGGCAAAGATAGAATGTGGTAGTAAGTTGTAGTAGGAAAATCTTAATCAGGTGTTGTGAAATATACCAGTACTTGACTGTCATAGGCTTCAGGTATTCACTCACTTAAGTTGATGCTAGTGCACTTCATCTGTCTTGTATGAAATTCTGTGAGTTGTGCAGATGAAAAATGTGTGAGTTCAGTGTTGAGGACTACAACACGTAACAATGTGTGACTTTTTTGCTCTGATACTTGTACGGATACGATTAAATCCAATCTGCATTCTCTTATTCTTTGTTGCCTTTGTTTTTCAAAGATGCTAGAGGTTCAGTTGTCAGAAATGCTTAAGAAATATTTTTTTACAAAATCTCAATAACTTTTATATCACCTGTTTTCTCTCTTTCCATGCCACATCTTCATCAGTGTTTTATTTAATTACAATTATATGTGAGGCTGTTTTTCTAACTTCGTTTTCTGGTTTGTGCTAAATTAACTGAATACCTAGGCATTGTTTTTTCTGGGTATGTAAACACCCTGTAGGCATTGTTACAAAAATTCTACTCCTTGGCACGCTTACAGCTATGATAAGATTAAGCTGTGCTCAGACTTGTGAAACTATTTGGGTTTTCTTTTTATTTATGGAAATACTTTAATGACCAGTTTATTGACTAAATAAATAATGTAAGTAGCCTTTTGGTTTTATCAGTACTCTAAATTTTTCAGTTGTTTCTGAATCATCTCGTGTCTATTTTACACCACCAGAACCTCCTTTCTCCTTACAAATTAGGCATTTACTGTTTGTATAGAATCCTGAACATGTTGCTCCTGTTTTGGCTGAGGCTACTCTATAGTAGCTTTTCTGAAGCAAAGTGCGCAATCTGCTTTTCGCTCCTTTTACTTTGCAAATCAAGGCCCAGTGTTGAGTTTCAGTAAGTTGATATGTTTCTAGTTCACTCTGGGCATTGAAACATCTTTCTACTGTGTTGTGGCCAGAAACAGTCATTGCTAGTTGATTTTTTTTCTTTTAATGTAAGGAGAAACTCATTGGAAAATGTTTGCTGTTCACTTAGTAGTAGGTGATCAGGGCTTTTTTACATCCTTTATTTTGGTTCACAGAAAATCATACTGAAACTTAACAACACCTCAACTGTGTTCAAAACAAGTATGATATAAACAAGGTATACAGATGAGTTTTTGTATTTGCGGTTTGTATCACATTTTTAGTATGTTTGTGTCAGTACACATCCTTAAGTGTGTGCAGTATAATTTTATTTACATCATATATTATAGATAGTTTAAATTTAAAAAGCCTTTGGCAAAGCATGAAGATCCATATTAGATTTTGATTCGCTAACCTAAAGGGTTTTTTTGCTAATGGAACTGCCAGTTACCAACAGTGTATTTGCCTTTGTTAAGGTGCTTTGTCTGACTAACCCCTCCTGCCCCAAGCAAACAGTGGATTTTGTGGTTCTCCATCCTTAGTGCTCCGCTGCCTGTGGGAGCAGAGGGCTCTGAATGCTTCTGCTGCTCTTCTCTGTGAAACATAGTGCAACTTCGCCTCTGCTGAGAGCTGTGTTCGTTTGGTTAAGGAAGCGTCTGTCCCCTTTTACAGTTTTCAACTCTGAGAGGAAGTAGTTCTCTTAATTTAGTGTTCTTACTTGGAAATCGCAAATGTAGGATCTTCCCATAAATCACCTTTTCAACAACCTTCCCCTATTCATTTTATTCTGTGGCATTTCCATGCACAAACCGGGGGAAGTTCCTGAAAACTCTCTGGGAGACAACTTTTGCCAACTGGCTCTCAGCNAGTCATTGCTAGTTGATTTTTTTCTTTTAATGTAAGGAGAAACTCATTGGAAAATGTTTGCTGTTCACTTAGTAGTAGGTGATCAGGGCTTTTTTACATCCTTTATTTTGGTTCACAGAAAATCATACTGAAACTTAACACTTCAACTGTGTTCAAAACAAGTATGATATAAACAAGGTATACAGATGAGTTTTCGTATTTGCGGTTTGTATCACACTTTTAGTATGTTTGTGTCAGTACACATCCTTAAGTGTGTGCAGTATAATTTTATTTACATCATATATTATAGATAGTTTAAATTTAAAAAGCCTTTGGCAAAGCATGAAGATCCATGTTAGATTTTGATTCGCTAACCTAAAGGGTTTTTTTGCTAATGGAACTGCCAGTTACCAACAGTGTATTTGCCTTTGTTAAGGTGCTTTGTCTGACTAACCCCTCCTGCCCCAAGCAAACAGTGGATTTTGTGGTTCTCCATCCTTAGTGCTCCGCTGCCTGTGGGAGCAGAGGGCTCTGAATGCTTCTGCTGCTCTTCTCTGTGAAACATAGTGCAACTTCGCCTCTGCTGAGAGCTGTGTTCGTTTGGTTAAGGAAGCGTCTGTCCCCTTTTACAGTTTTCAACTCTGAGAGGAAGTAGTTCTCTTAATTTAGTGTTCTTACTTGGAAATCGCAAATGTAGGATCTTCCCATAAATCACCTTTTCAACAACCTTCCCCTATTCATTTTATTCTGTGGCATTTCCATGCACAAACCGGGGGAAGTTCCTGAAAACTCTCTGGGAGACAACTTTTGCCAACTGGCTCTCAGCCTGATTTAACCTTGGATTTTTAAGTCTGAAGGTAGGAACGTTCTCTTCCTTCTGGCATCTCAGATTCTGAAGATGCAAATCATTCTGAATAATACACTTACTTAGGCAGACATCACAAGAGATTGTGTAAGTTCTGGTTCACAGAGCTGGCCTGAAACAATCTTCAGGTTTCAAAAGCTGCGGTGTTTTGTGTGATTGTCCATCAATGTGAACACAGCAGTGTTTCCCATTCCAGGACAATAAAAAACCTCCCCTCAGTTGAAAAAAAAAATCTCAAAGACAGTTTGATAGAATTGAGCGTGTTTGTTTGAACAAATAATTTAGCTTTCCGATATTTGTAGTTTTAGCTTATAAAAGCAGATTTAATCTGTCTTCATCAGACTTTCCTGAAACAAAATTTAGGAAGTTGCAGTGGTTTCTGTTGATTGTTGAAATAAAATTTGTAATATTTCTTCTTAAACCGTTGTGTGTAAAGAGGAGAAAATAACGAAGAAGTGAAAAGGAAAAAGCAAATTTAACCTGGGTCAAAACCTTTTGATTTGCCTCGTAAGCACCTTTTTTTTTTTTTTTAGCTTTTCTCTTTGGCTTTTGAAATAAAAGTCTCATTTATGTTCATTAACGTCTTTTTTTATCTGGGAAGCTTATTTACTATTTATATTAAAAAGTTTACTCTGTGCTTATCTAAGGTCAACACATTGGATGAAGCGTTGGGACTTCCTTTCTAAAGGAAGTCTGTCAAAGAAGACAACATACCCTGATGCCTACACCATAAAAATCTCACTTCGTTTTAATGCCTGTTGCTAGCAAAGTCCTTGGGCAGCAAGTTGGCTGTAAACACCTTGAACATACTTGAACTTTTCATTTCTGTTCTGTCTAGGAGAAACCTAAGCAGTACTGTATCTACCAGTTGCGTTCTCAGTATCTTTTCATTGAGAATGAAGACAGAAGCTCTCTGTTATCACCTTCCTTTGCGTAAAAGTTTGCTTCTAACCCAAGGAAAACCCTGGAGTTTTGGAACTACATCAAGCGTATTAGAGAACTGCTAAAATCTTAGTAATAGCTGGTGTGTGATGCGCTTACCTGGTCATCATCATAATCACTCATTTTCAGGAAACTTCATCTTAATTAAACTAGACATACCTAATTCTTTGACGTTAGANAGAACTGCTAAAATCTTAGTAATAGCTGGTATGTGATGCGCTTACCTGGTCATCATCATAATCACTCATTTTCAGGAAACTTCATCTTAATTAAACTAGACATACCTAATACTTTGACGTTAGAAGAGAGGAGATGCAGATAGTCACTGAAACACTTCTCTGAGCTCAGAAGCAGAATCATGTTGCTGCAGTTCCTTAAGCATTCTCTACTTAGCTGAGTAGTGGTAACGAACTGTGTGCATGGTCTTAAGCGACAACACATTTGAGGTATTTCAGCATGTGGTGAAAGAGAGTAAATAAAATTGCCTCACCTCTCACAAGTGAGGAGTCTGTGTAATATTTGTGATTCTGTTTGTAGCAGCACATATGTGACATTAAATCTTCAGAACAACTTCTCCCCTTTAAAAGGAATTCTTTACAATCCCTTTGGAACTTAAATATGAAGCAGAAGTACTTAAAAATGAGAGTTTGTTGTTACTCTCTCTGGGTTTCTTTAAGAAATTGGTGGATTTTTAATTTGATACTCTGAGGCAGTTACTGAATAAGCCTAAAGAGCAAATCGCTCTAATATATTGATTAAATTCTTCTTAATTAGAAGTTTATCTGAATGATATTGGGAACTGTGGGAAATGTGATGATCCTTTCACTACCTAGGTTTGTTTAAGTTTTAGTGGATTGAATTGGTGAAATTAGTGCATGTAACACTTGTCATTAAATATGCCTTTATTAAGTGGATGGCTTTGACGTATCAATATATTGTAGTAATATATATGACTAAGCTGTTGTCATATATAGCTTCTCAGATGTGTTACCAGGTACGTTAAAAGATACAGAGCTTCCTGCCTACATTTTTGTAGGCATTCCTGTGTTCTGATCTCATTGAAAATGTCATTCTTCTTTCAGCTGTTCTTTAGTTGTAGGCTGTTGGCATAGCAAACCTCATTGTACTTTTGCAAGAGAAGTGGTAGTCAGTAGACATCACAATCCTTCTCGTCCCACTTGGTTTGACAAGTCTTTTTCCGAACAGTCAGCTGGTCAATAACTGTATGAAGAGTCACAGCCAGCTTGTAGTCAGTTTTTTCCTTACCTTTTATACTGCAGCCTTCTCTCTTGATTTATTTTCCTTGACATTGGGTTGCTCCATTGTGTATCTTGTTCTCTGAAGGTGATGTACCCTGGTGTGAGGCATTCAAGGACCAAGATCTTAATTTTGTATGTGAGCATGCAAGTCCATAAATGTTGTTGAGCAATACGAATCACTACTAGCTTATCTCTGTTTGTATCATGACATTTCGTGTTGTCGTGTACTGCTAAAGCGCAGGCAGGAAAAACATGTCATGGAAAAAAATGGTTACTTTGTTACAGATGCTGCCATTTTTAAGTAGCATAACATATCAAAGCATTGTAATGCTAGAGCGAATGAATACTGGAGTCATATGCTTATTGTTGGCATGAATTTAGGATGTATAAAGACATTTGAAGTCAGAGTTTTCCATAAGCAAATAGCTAGGTGAGACCTGAGGTATCATGAATATTGTCATCAAAATGCTGCAAAAATATACTTAACCACCCCCCTCTACCACCACCCCTAAACATTAGTTCAGGCTCTCTGACATTTGCAACCTGCACCTAGAGCTTCTAATGAGCATATAAGGTCACTGGAACAAGTCACTGGCGCATGGTTGCTTAAGGCAAAGATGCTGCTTTGGAGGCCTCTTTGAAGTGTGGTTATGTAACTGTCCCTGCCTGTTAGAATTCAGGGGGCATCCGGCATGTGGAGATAAAGGACTTAATTTGGGATCAGCCAAATGCCAGATTCTATCAAAGTAGTTGATTCGTTAAGGTTAATAGGTGTGACTAGAAATGCAGCATGCTAATATGGGAATGCATCTTCAATCTGCGTAGGAAAAGACACAGGTTTCCAGCACTGTGAGTCCGTGTAACTAATAGAGCGGCATATGCTGTTGCTCAATTTCTGCTTCGTTACGTGAGGGGAAAAAGGAAAACATTTCTATGCTCATGCTAGAGTTTTACGTCATAAATTATGCTCTTTCAGAAGCCTTTTCATGAGTAACAGACAGCTTGAGCTAACAAATTATTTCTGCGTAATTTGTTTCAGTTTTGAGATGGATGAATAATCAACACTTAGGTCAACTGTCTCTAGTTCTCTGTAGATAAAATTTTGAATGTTAACAGGGAAAACCATTCATAAGTTTCCTGACTAGACCTTTTTGTAGGGTAGTGATTGATTCCAAGGCATGCGTGCAGTAAAAATTCACTACAGAAACCTTCTTTCCTCTATTCAAAAGGAACGTGACTGAAAGGAGGGAGAAAGAACAGGAAAGAGGCTTAAAGAGCTCGGAAATAATTTGTTTCCCTTCCGTAAGATCCCATGCTGATTTTTGTTAAACCGTTTTTCTGTAGGGTTAGAAGTCTGATTAAAATTCAGCTATATGTATATACCTCCCCCCCTCCCCTTTTTTTAACAAGGTTTGTTATCTTGGCACAAAAATAAATCATCATTTTTTGTTCATGATTACCAACCAATATGGATTTACATATCTCTAAATTTACGTTTGGTTTAAGCAAAAAGGTACAGTACTCACCCCTTCCTCAGTGCTGTGCCATGAGTTAAACGCTAAATGGCTTCAACTATCTCCTAAATATCCTGAGTTGAAGTTCATCAGGCTGAGATGTTTAATTTAATTAGAGGATTCATCCAAATACTCTCTGATATGCTTTTTCTCAATTTTAGGTTGACCTATTAGTCTTCTCCAAAATTAGGAGAGTGTGGAGAGGGAGGAACAGAGGTATTCTTCATCTTGAAATTAGTCGTGTTAGTTTTTTGGTGAAATTCAAGAATTATTAAAAACAAAAGCATCTAACCACTTCAGACTTTTTACAGTGCTCCTTGGAGCTGTGCTTACCTTTATCTTTCCTGTGTTACAGTGCATTTAATGACTGAGTTCTTGTTTTCCTTGAGAGTGTTATAATAGCATATATTTTGTCCCTTTAGCTTCTGTGTTATTGCCTTTGTATTCTTTTATGCCTAACTTGAAAACGTAGTTTCCAGTTTCTTTTAGGCTTCTTTCTAGGGTATGAGGTGAGCGAAAAGTTCATTAATTAGCTGTATTGATCTGTGGCTATATTTCTTGCTGTGTGTGCATATTAATAATTCGTAAATGATGCTTGTGCCCATAGCTTGTTTTTTACAAAATTGATTTATTTGAGAAATTGCTGGTCTTTGGTATCATTTCCCTTTTCCTTCGATCCATCTTGAGAATAATGGTTGTTGGTTCTATAGCTGTTGGTGTGCCTGGCTTTCCTTTTTCATGTTTTGTTTCTTGTCTTCACTTATTGCTAGGATCCCTCCTTTTATTTTATAGGTAGCATTTCGGCAATGAAAATTGATGCCAGAACAGCTGATCCGTTCTTGCCTTTCTATACGGTGAATATATTCCTTTGGCCCTGGCTCAATACTGTTGCCTTTGACGTCTCAAACCAGCTAGTGCCTTTGTACATGAAAGTCATATGTCATCTTCATTGTCATCCTGGTGACTTCTCCATCTGGGCACTTTTTCCAACAGCTTTTCTACATACTTTTGAAAAACAGGCAATGAATAGAATTTTCTACCAGATACCTTTTGCTGTTGGTAAAATGTAGATCATGGTGCCAGTAAATCCAATCTAATATTTGAATTGGAGTATCCAATGGGGGTGGGGATTACTGCAATCTTGGTACTACTTTCCTAGCTACAAGTTTAATAGCAGAGATCTTGTCTTTCCTAAGGGAAATTTGTCTGCAGTGCTGGCGTCAAGCAAGTGTTGGTACAGGTTGCTCAGAGCGGTTGTGCAGACTCCATCTTTGGATGTTTTCAAAAGCTTACTGGATAAAATCCTGAACAATCTGGATGCGTTCCTGTGCAACCTGCTCTAGGCAAACCTGCTTTAGCAGGGGGCTTGGACTAGATGATCTCCAGCGGTCCTTTCCAACACCTACCGTTCGGTGATTCAGACCCCGTAGCTGACTTCCAGAGGTTCCTTCCAGCCTGAATCATTGCTGCTCCCATCCCGGTGACTGCATCCTGTGACCCGTGCTCCTTGTCTTTTCTCCTTCAGACTTGCTTATGATACTATGCCCTACCCTTCTGTGGATAAACTCCTGTGGTATGTGAAAGTCACTTTTTTTTGCCTACATGAGCTCTCTTCTCTCATTAACTTGAAACTTTTTAGCAGTGGCTTTCCTAAATAGCAGCTTTTCATAGCTTTTTGTGTTATTTCTATTTATTTCTAAGCTCTTAAAGATGAATAAAAGTTTAAAAAAAACAGACAAAAAAACCAAACCCACAACACCCCCTACCTCCCCCGCTAAAAACGCTCTGCGCCCAGAAAACACTGGCTCTAGGTCATGAACCAAAGCATGGTAGGGGTTGATAATGAGGAGAATTGCTCTGGAAGTATAGTTCCAAGCCTATCTTAAACATTAAGGTAGACACACCTTCTGATTCTCCTAGTCTCTCACATTGAACATGAGAATCCAGTGAACACATGGAGTAGAGGGAAGTTCAGTATGTGCTTTCCTTCTGTCTGGTCGCTGTACCACTAAGGGTATGTATCATTCCCGTGACTGTGACTCTTCACTCGCAGTGCAGTGTGTCTAAGCATACAAGAGGTTAAGTCACTTACGGTCAACAAAATGACACTTTTAAAGCATTGCGCTAGACTTCTTCATACATTGTGTCTCTAATTCTGTGTGCAGTCAGTTTCAGTTTTGAAGAAAGAGATGGTGAATTCACGCATTCTATGAACTACCCTGAATGTAATTAATTCTATTTTTATTTTTCCTTAGAATAACCCTGGGTTGCATCTTCAAGGTGAGCAGACACACACAGAGCTCTACCTAGGAAGCATATTAAATTCTCAAAGTGAGACCAGGGAGGGTGTCTCTTCTGTCTCCTAAGACAAATTCATCTAGAGAAAATTAGGATGATATCTTATGTATCTGAATCTCTGAAAGAGAGAAAAATGTGCCTAAGTAAAGAAAAAATGTAATTTCAGATAATATGTATTCTGCTGGTGTATTTAAGGACACTTGCACTTCTGATGGTGATTGATGACTATGAAAGCTTCAATTAAAATACGAAACCTACATCTGTGAGCTTCGTATTTTGCCTGGTGTAGTTTCCAATTTTGAATTGCTGAGTTACTGAAAAAAAAAAACAGGAGAAGCTATTTTTGTGTTTAATTTTCTAAATCAAAGTAGTACTAGGAAATCTTGGTGCGTTAATGATAGGTTTCTAATTCACGCTTCATAAGGGCTGCTCCTTAGTAATTTGTAGTCTTATACATTGTTGACTTGGTGTTATTTTTTTTAAATGAGCAAAGTTGGAAAGACTTGTATATTCAGCTGTTAAATGCTGGTGTGAGTTATTATTATATATATATATATATAAAAAATACCATATTATATGGTGCCAGTTTATTCAACCTGACCTCTGAGAATCCATTTATTACAGTATTGAAGATGATTGAGATGTAGGCTGCTTGTGTGCTGGTTGCTACAACAAGACTAAGGAGAAATGCTGGTACAATACTTGAAAGCTGGCCTTTGATTTTTCATCTAAGATGGGCAAAAATATTTTCCAAGAGTTTGAGGATTGGATTTGTCAAGGTACATCCGACACATGGACTTTATTTAGAAGTTTTTATCTTAGGCTATCACTATACATGTTGCTAATAAACTAATCATGCTAAGAAGCCATTTAACACTCCGCATCAGGTGGAGTCAGCCTTGGTTTGTCCACTACAGTGGCCAATACCTTAACAAAACAAATAGTGACTGATCACTCCCGCATTTTATTTGCATGTTCTACTGTCACCGCTGCTTCTTCATGTTTTTCAGAGGTAAAATCTGAAAACATGCTCCTTTCACCAGTGTATATATTTTTTTAACTTCCAGAAGAAAGTATATAGACCATCTAGGCAGACATGTTGATTTAGAAACTTTTTTGTTCATTGTCAGTTTGGAATTTTTTTCTGCATTTGAGGTTTTATGTTTTAATTCTTCCTTGAACAGTGTTTGAACTGTTTTAATTCAGTGCCTTGTTTCAATAATAATAATGATAAAATTTTTCACCAATTTGGTATTACACAGCATGTTAATGATTGAGAGGAAAAAATACTTCTTTCAGTCTACTATTTTATAACTTGTATTTGAAAGAAGAAAGCCTTCCGGTAATATCTGTTTCTGGATTAGAGTGCTGGGTCAAAATTGATACAGAAATTTTTAACTTTTTCCCTAAAAAACTTTATTTCCTTTCTCTATTTCTCTATGCTTAAAAAGCTCTCTTCTTCTGTAATGCGTAGTTACAAGATCTCATGTGGATGGTGCAAACTGGCTGTTGTTACAGGAATTCTGGAACCTCTTTTTCTTCAAAAATCCATCACAATGAATTACAGGCTGGAGTGGCGAGATTTTTTTTTTCTACATTCTTACATGGTGTGTCACTTGCCCTCGTTAAATATTTCTTGCTTTTTGTCCAGCTCTTACTAATATGTTTTGAACAATAAGTATATGAAACTATCTAATGAGATGTAGGCTTCTCAAGAAGACACAGTCTTTTGTATGCTGTGTGCAACTGCGATGGTATATACACTGTACCTACTTCTGTAAAGAATTTCCCTTAGGAAATACTGACAAAGGCTTTATTGGGAAAGTTTTTTTGTTTATGCAAGCAAACAAAAAACACCCAAAGCTTTCTCTGCATACTTTAAACAAAGCATCCAGGGTTACCTTTAGCCATTGCTTTTGTGAAAAAATCTTTTAATCCACGTAGATGTAATGAGTAAAGTTAATCTTGTCATATGGTTATAATTTCCAGCTGAGTTAGACATGGGATCATGCCAGTGTTACTATCGTTGCTACTATAACTGGTTCAGGACAGCCAGCTGATCCCAAGACTACTTAAAGGAACAAAAGCTTTTCAAAACTGTTCCTATGTCTTCTGTTGTCCATACGCTTCTTTCTAGCTTAAATTCACTTTCTGAAAGTTTCTGTATACAGACAGAAATTAAGTGTTTCAGCACAATTTTTTGATCCTTTTTGGTCTGTACTTTTATCTTTGTCCCATCTGTATTGCCAGAACCATATCCTCTTGCTTTTAGCTAAGAAATGGTGGCAAGGGATAACAATGAAATCGTTATTAGGTATTCTTTTGTATATTGAGAAGTGCAGTGAGAAAATGACAGCTGATTTACATATGACTTAAAAAGGAAATAAATAGCTACACACACACCAATGCTGTACTTGCATGCCTGGAAAGCACAAGAGAACGAGAAGTATGGATGCATAAGCATTTCATTGTACAATGAAATCAAAACTATACAAGTTTTTAACTGTGATTTTAAAACGAATTATGAAAGGTTGAAGATGAAGCCCTCAGGATCACCTACAGTCTTTTTGTGTATGTTTGGTTACCCTTCCTATATGTCCAATCTTGCTCAGTTGCGTCCACGCTTTCTAACTTAATGGATAACCTGTCACACAGGTTATCTCTGTAATAGGACTGTCATATATAATGCAGAGAACCCAATGTATTTAGTATTACTTGAATGTATTTGATTTGTGATAGATGTGTATGTGAGTCAAACCAGGCCATACAGAAAAAGAGTAGTTTCTTTATAAATAGTTAGTGAGCCTTACATCGTTTTACAGCGGGTTAGTAGAAATTCTTACCTGCTTTTCTGCAAACCTTTTTATTATGTTTGACTATCACTTCACAAATAGCACTTGGATTCTTTATTAATAGTAAGGGTTGAGGAACAAAATAAGAAATTATTCTATTGTATGATTTGCATTTACTTAGTGGTGTTTTATGTGTCGTTAAACCTGCATAAGATTAAATAAAAAATACATTAAAATATGTATTTCAAAACATCATAAAAGCATAGTAATTCAGTAATTAATGTGGTAGATAATGACAGCTTTCCCATTTCCAGCTCTATATATACAAGAGTTCATTGCTTCTGCTGCTCTCCTCCACTGTAGTGGTTAGGAAATTTAGTCAGACCATCAAACTGAACAGAAATTAGACTTTTTTTCAGTACAGGTTAGTGTTCCAGCACTCTGTTGCTGGGAAAAAAGAGACTTCACTGCAAAATAAAATACTTCTATTATGTGCGTAATTAAAGTGCACAACTGTTATTTAATGTTTTTGTGAAAGCAGTCTTTAAAAACCCAGATACTTGTAAAATTCTGAAATGTGAAAAGCAGCTTTTCTTTGAAGTTTAAGTTGGGAGGCAAATGGGCATCTTTACCTAACTAGTTATTTTTCCCTGAGAAATATCTAGTTTGTGAAGATCTTAAAATTATTTTTGACTCCATTATTCAGGATCTGTTTAGCTTTGTATTGCTAGAGAGCACTGCTAGACATGCTTTTATAGCCGGGATAAATTGTTTAAAAATTAGGATAGACATAACAATTGCATTTGCTGTAAATAGTTTTAAAGGAATCATTAGAGATGTCAGGGCTTACAGCAACATTTATAAATTATTAAATTTAATATATAGTGTAGATCACAGAAGCAAAGAGTGAAATGTTCAAGGGAGATGTTCCCCTGCCATGTTGATAAAATACACAGTGGACTAGTAGCAGCCATTGCTGATGGTGGGTTTGAAAGGGCACTGGAGAGAGTAACTAGAAGTTGTAGTTTGTATTTTTGTATGTTGTACATGACAACAAGAGAATGGTAATTTTAACGTGTTTATAAAATAAAGAGGGGGAAGGCATTTATGTAGTGCACATATAAGGCATTGAGGTCTAAAGCTGACAAAGTATAATTTTTCTGAACTTTTTTTTTTTTTTAGAAAAAGTAACAAACACAAAGATTTTGCCAGAGAATGTGGTGATCTGCTGTTTGTCAGTTTGGGTACCTGCCCTCTAGAAGTCAACCACTAACTTGGCAGTTCTGGACCTTTCTCTCATTTTGCTGCAAATACTTGTGGGGAAGGGATTACTTAACGTTAGTGACTTGGTAGCTAATTGACAGCTTTGCTTTTTTCCTCATGTGCTTCTGGTTTTCTTCTTCTTTGCCTTCTCTCAGCAAAACCTGTGCAATCTTATAAACTGAAATATCTCAGATTAAATTTGTGGTTACTTTTCGTTTAAGCTACTTTCTGTGTTATATCCTGCTTCAGTCTCTCTTGTTGCTAGAGATTTAAATCAGTAAGACTGGCAGTTGGGAAATTTCCTAAGTTCATCTGATAGAGCAGCGTAAAAAGGCTTAAATAAAAGCAATTCTGTTAATATAAAAATCCTTGTATTTTTGAGCAGGCCTGTTTTCGAAAGGTTGATAGAACCTTGAGCGGTTTAAGAACCACTGACTTGAAAGAATGTTACTTCACTTTTCCCTAATCCTATTAAATACAAGCTCTAGAAAAATAAGATTCTTCCATGGCTTTAAATTAAGAAAGCAGATTGTGGATTATAGAGCACTGTTATGTCCCTCTCTGTATGTTTTTGGTAGTGGAGTGTGGAGGTTGAGACTTTCTGTTCAGGAGGGAAAAGGATGTTTTAATTATGTTCAAACAAGATATTCAAAGACAGTGAAATAATTATAAAACTAAAACATTCTATTTGTTGTCTTCCCAAATAGGTAGAAATTTACTTTTGAATATGTGTTAGCTCTTTATTTTTCATTATTTATTTTTCATTATTTTTCACCTGCGTGCTCGACTACCTCCCTGAAGTGCCTGTACACCAATGCACGCAGTATGGGGAATAAACAGGAGGAGCTGGAGATCTCTGCGTGGTCACAGGGCCACGATCTCATTGCGATCACAGAGACGTGGCGGGACAGCTCGCATGACTGGAATGCAGTCATGGACGGCTATGTACTTTTTAGGAAGGACAGGCCAGCAAGGCGCGGTGGTGGAGTTGCTCTTTATGTCAAAGAGCAACTGGAATGTGTTGAGCTCTGCCTAGGGGTGGATGAAGGATGAGTCGAGAGCCTATGGGTAAGAATTAGAGGGCAGGCCAATACAGGTGACACTGTTGTGGGTGTTTACTATAGGCCACCTGATCAGGAAGAGGAACTTGACGAGGCCTTCTACAGACAGCTGGAAGTTGCCTCGCAGTCACAGGCCCTGGTGCTCATGGGGGACTTCAACCACCCTGATATTTGCTGGAAAAACAACACGGCCAGGCATGTACAGTCCAGGAGGTTCCTGCAGAGCATTGATGACAACTTTTTAACGCAGGTGGTGGAGGAGCCGACGAGGAGAGGAGCGACCCTGGACCTGATACTAACAAACAGAGAAGGACTGGTTGGAGATGTGAAGGTTGGGGGCAGCCTTGGCTGCAGTGACCATGAGATGGTGGAGTTCAGGATCCAGCGTGGAAGAAGCAGGGCTACAAGTAAGATTAGAACCCTGGACTTCAAGAAAGCTAACTTTGCCCTCTTCAAAGACCTACTCGGAGGAATCCCTTGGGTTAGCGCTCTAGAAGGCAGGGGGGCCATAGAGAGCTGGTTAATATTCAAGAACCGCTTCCTCCAAGCTCAGGATCAGTGCATCCCGATGAAGAAGAAGTCGAACAAAGGAGGCAGGAGACCTCCGTGGATGAACAAGGAGGTCGCAAAAAAACTCAAAGGGAAGAAGGAAGTTTACAGGATGTGGAAAAAAGGACTGGCTACTTGGGAGGAATACAGGACTGTTGTCAGAACATGCAGGGATGCAACACGGAAGGCTAAGGCCTGCCTGGAATTAAACCTGGCAAGGGAGGTGAAGGACAACAGGAAAGGCTTCTATAGGTACATTGGGAGCAAAAGGAAGACTAGGGAAAATGTGGGCCCGCTGCTGAACGAGGCGGGTGACCTGGTGACGCTGGACACGGAGAAGGCAGAGTTATTGAATACCTTCTTTGCTTCAGTGTTCACTGCTAGGACTGGCCCTCAGGACTCCCAGACTCTGGAGATAAGAGAGGAAGCACGGACAAATGAAGACTTGCCCTTGGTCAATGAGGATTGGGTTAGAGAGCAGCTAGGCAAACTGAACACGCACAAATCGATGGGTCCCGATGGGATGCATCCACGTGTGCTGAGGGAGCTGGCGGAGGTAATTGCTAGGCCACTCTCCATCATCTTTGAAAAGTCGTGGAGAACAGGAGAGGTGCCTGAAGATTGGAGGAAAGCCAATGTCACTCCAATCTTCAAAAAGGGCAAGAAGGAAGACCCGGGAAACTACAGGCCAGTCAGTCTCACCTCCATCCCTGGAAAGGTGATGGAACGGCTCATTCTGGAACTCATCTCCAAGCACATGGAAGAGGAGAAGACTATCCGGAGTAGTCAACATGGATTCACCAAGGGTAAATCCTGCTTGACCAATCTGATAGCCTTCTATGATGGCATGACTGGCTCGGTGGACGAGGGGAGAGCAGTGGACGTTGTCTACCTTGACTTCAGTAAGGCTTTTGACACTGTCTCCCACAACATCCTCATAGGAAAGCTCAGGAAGAGTGGCTTAGATGAGCGCACAGTGAGGTGGGTCAAAAACTGGCTGAATGGCAGAGCGCAGAGGGTAGTGATCGGTGGTGCGGAGTCTGGTTGGAGGCCTGTGACCAGCGGTGTTCCCCAGGGGTCAGTGCTGGGTCCAGTCCTGTTCAACGTATTCATCAATGATTTGGACGAAGGGACAGAGTGTACCCTCAGCAAGTTTGCTGATGATACAAAGCTGGGGGGAGCGGCTGACTCACCGGAAGGCTGTGCTGCCATTCAGCGTGACCTGGACAGGCTGGAGAGTTGGGCGGAGAGGAACCTGATGAAGTTCAACAAGGGCAAGTGTAGGGTCTTGCACCTGGGGAGGAACAACCCCATGTGCCGGTACAGGCTGGGGGTTGACTTGCTGGAGAGCAGCTCTGCGGAGAAGGACCTGGGAGTGCTGGTGGACAACAGGCTCACCATGAGCCAGCAGTGTGCCCTTGCGGCCAGGAAGGCCAATGGCATCCTGGGGTGCATTAAGAAGAGTGTGGCCAGCAGGTCGAGGGAGGTGATCCTCCCCCTCTACTCTGCCCTGGTGAGGCCGCATCTGGAGTACTGTGTCCAGTTCTGGGCTCCCCAGTTCAAGAGAGACAGGGAACTACTGGAGAGAGTCCAGCGGAGGGCCACAAAGTTGATTAGGGGAGTGGAGCATCTCTCTTATGAGGAAAGGCTGAGAGAGCTGGGTCTGTTCAGCCTGGAAAAGAGAAGGCTGAGAGGAGATCTGATCAATGCTCACAAATATCTAAAGGGTGGATGTCAAGAGGACGGGGTCAGACTCTTCTCAGTGGTGCCCAGCGACAGGACAAGGGGCAATGGGCACAAACTGGAACACAGGCAGTTCCACCTGAACATGAGGAGGAACTTCTTTACTGTGAGGGTGACAGAGCACTGGAACAGGCTGCCCAGAGAGGTTGTGGAGTCTCCTTCTCTGGAGATATTCAAAACCCGCCTGGATGCATTCCTGTGCATCCTGCTCTAGGCTAACCTGCTTTAGCAGGGGGGTTGGACTAGATGATCTCTAGAGGTCCCTTCCAACCCCTACCATTCTATGATTCTATGATTTATTTCCTTACATTCTCTGATTTTCGTCTTTCAACGTTATTTTGTCTTTTATTTTTTGCTATATCTGTTTGAATGCTTTTAAGTATCTGTACAGGTACTTCAGCTTATTGTTACACTTCGTTAAATAACTCGCCCCATTTTAACTGCAGTCAGAATGTTTGTCTCTTAAAAGGTCTTCTATTAAATATAGGCTTTATTTTGTTCCTCTGTGCTATAATAATTCAAACTCTTTTCTGAAAAACTCTCAAAGGAGTTGTGAGGTTTTCGTCTGTAAAATTATATGCTTTTCTCATTAACACTTGATGAGATTCTGACAGACTGTAAGACATTGCTAAACAGTGATTGATTTTGATGGTCACAATTACGTAGCTTCAAATCCACCCATTCTGTTTAGTGGTACATTTTCAGTCTAGTTCATCACATAAAGTGCTATACATATCTACTGTAATACTATAAACTTGTAATTCATGGAATATTTCTCCCCAGAAGAGACTGGAAGGTACTTTCTTTACTAGGAGTCACTATGCGAACATGAGATTTTCAAGACATGTCATACAGCTTCTTTATGTTCTGTGCATTTTTCCACTCTTAAGTTTTCTTAGGTTTTTTTATTATTAGTTTTGCTTTATATTGAATATATTAGCATAAATTATGTTGCAGCAGTTCTAGGGGTTTGTGTTTGATTTATATCCTGTTTAACAGTAATTTGGCATAGTTCCTTAATAGTAATTTTTTAAGTATCAAATGCTTTTGGATTCTGATGCTGCAGAATATGGAGGGCATCAAAGGCTGGACCACAGTACAGAGTACTTCTCTGAAGAATTTCCTCACAATTATCGACCCAATTCACTTATGGTAAGACTGTTTTCATTCTACTTTCATCTGAATAACTTGAAATTCTTTTACAAATATGGAGTCTGTTCTAGGAGTATTTTAGGGGATGGTGTTTTATTTTTTTAATTTATTTTCTGAAATTAGCCTTTGTATGAACACAGTAGAGATAACAATGTTATGATTTGATTATTACCTGTGATGTTAACTGATTTTACTCTTTCGACTTTACATTTAAATTTGCATGCACTCTTGCAGTATCTGGAACACATCGTTCCTTGCCAACGTGCGTGAAAACCTTCTAATGTGCTCTGGAATTGTAATTTTTAATACTATCATTTGCTTTACTTTCGTGTCTGAGAAACTCCATCTTCGTGCTTGCTTTGTGATTTAAAGCTCTGTAGAAACTGAATCTTGCATTGCTTTCTTAAAGCATTTGCTTAACTCCACAAACCCAAATTAGAGCAAATCATGCATTTGCCAGCTGGCTTTCTTCTCCTCAGTTTATGGAAAAAATTTTCAAAATGGAACAATCAAGAATTTCCAGTCCTAAAGCAGTATGAGTGATGGATAAAGACTTCCCCACAAATCACTTCAGATGAAGTGGGAGGCATATCCTTGCATACAATTTCTGTTAGCTGAGACAGCGACTCATAAAAACTCTACCTTTCTTAATTACTCTTGAAATCATAATCGCTTACCACAATCAGCAATTTTAAAGTTACATTTTTCTCTTTCTTTATGTATGTATATATGTACACATATTTCCCATTCCTTATATATGTATTCATATATGTATATGTTCACAAGCACAACAGAATAAGATTCAGAAAGGCTGTGAATTAAGGCAGAGTTCACTGAAAAAGTTCTGAGAACACTAATATTGCTGACAGTTTTCACATCTGAAACATATACATGGGTGAAGGGGTGTATATCTCTGTGCATAGGTATATTTATACACATGAACACCTATAAATAAGTTACACCTGTAATCTTAACAGGTTACACAAGTGGAATATCTGCACTGATTTGTGTGGGCCACGCGTATTCCATAATAGAATGGAGACAACAATTTCTAGTGTCATATCTTAACATCTCTCATCATATCTAAACTCCTGAGAACTGTCAGTTTTAGTATCTGTCTCTCTCTCTCTGTCACACTCACTCACTCTATTTCATTGTATTCAGGGTACTGGCATTTCTCCCATTTGCTTGTTTTAACATAGTTCCATTACATGAAAGAGTTATTGTGCTTTCATTGTGCGTGGTGTAAAGGATCTTGGGAACATTTTTTTTTGTAGGTGTATGTGACAATGCCCTTGTAGAGCATGTAAGTATCTGTGCTTGTTTGCACACAAAGAACCTAAGGCTCTAAGATTTCATTCCTGAAGGTTCTGTAGCAAATTAGTGCTTCCAGAATTCTTCCTCCATATGTGCAATTCAAATACCTTGCTTTGGTGATTGGAAAGCATATTAATTATCTGCTACCAACTTAACATTTGCAAGCCAATTAACTGTAATTTGGATTATATATTTCACATCTAGACTCTTAGATGGGGAGCGCGAGTCTTACATGACAGAACAAAATGCGACAAAATGTGAAGATACAGTTTTCTAGGAGCATGTGGAAGATGAGGCATGTGACGAGCAAAGCAGCAACTGCGCTTTTGCAGCATAAACTGTGGCATGGCGATGGCACTTCTGGGTCACAAAGAAACCCGGCAGCATGGGTCACGTTAACTTTCTTCTGTGTCCTTCAGCAGTCCAATTCACAGACCACCTTAAGCCAACACACCAGAAGATGCCACAAGCACCACGTAGAGATTAAATGCTAGTAAAAGGACACTCAGTAAAAGTAATTGGGGGAAAAATTTGGAAAGCCTGACCAAATTCAGCAAGATGGAACTCCAAGTAAAAAAAAAAAAAAAAACAACAAAAAAAACCAAACCTGCTGTAAATACCTCCAGCTGCTATTTTACAATAAACAACAATGTTTTATTTTAAATAGCAATTTATATCCGAGTTCTTGGGAATCAGTAATTATTGGGAGTTGCTTTAGTCTTAGGTACAGTTTCTAAACTCCAAGTAGAAGTCTTCCACTCAAATTTATTTTCAAAAAATGTATTATGCCACCCCAATAAACTCGTAAGGATTCTTTTCCCTCTCTTTAACAATTATCTTACTCTCTTTACATAATGCACAAGAATTAAGTTTCTTGTTTCAAAAACAAGTTTCTTGTTTCTTCCACCACAGACTTCAAATAAATATTTTTTTAATGACAGGTGCACCTCCCTTAAAGTGTCTAAGTAAACAGTGTCAGCAAAACATGCCCAGAGGGTGATGTCAAAATGAAATCACATGCAATAATTCTGCTGCTCAAGTCAAGCTTAAATAGCACACAAATGCGTTACAAAAATAGAAGATTAGATGTGACATGATTCATTCTAGAAACTTCACCTAATAAAAGAAATATTCAAAGTGACATTGGAAAGTTAGAAAAAGGGAGATAGAAAGTTCCTGGAGCAAAGAACCCTGGATGAAGAGGAAGCTTTGTAAGCACCGCTAGGCATTTCACTGTAAAATTTTGTTGATGAACAGATGGTGATTCAAGTTTGTTTAGTAATGCTGTAGAGGTATGGGTTTCAAAAATCATCAGACACACCTTGAAAACTCTATAGAAAAATGCATAAAAAATCTCCTTTGTAATTTGACAGATTTAAATAATTATTATAATTAATTTTTCCATTTCACTGCTTGATCTGTTCTGGATTGTTAACAAATATATTAAATGTGCATAACTTCCCACATAATAAAACTTTCTGGTAACAAGCTGTTAACCACGTTGTCATTGTAGAAATAGACTCTTTTTACCACGGTTTTACTTCTGTTTATGTCTCCACTCTGGTATGCTCCTAATAGTCTTTTTTAAGGTATAAAAGTTGTGTGCTTCTTTAAGGCTTCTATAAACTTCTAGTTTTGCTTACGTCTTATCATCTCTTTGCAAGATGTAAATTAAGTGCTGCACATGCATTTCAACTCCTGTCAGATCCTAATGCCCCTTTAGATACGGAAGGCATTTGTTGATACCGTACTTGGTTGTTGTACTTGGATGTGAAGCTTAGATTTGGGGCAAGGAGGGGGAGGAAAAAGAACCATTTTTAATAACACTCATCATTCAAAATGCTTTGTCAGTCTTTTCTAAGGCATCTGACTTGACTGAATTTTATGGTAAAATGGAACTAGATGTCCGTGTGTGTCCTAGGAACTTCAATACTTTTATGCCACACCAAAAGTTAGGATTTATATGAAAACAGTGGGGTTTATACTTTGATACTTAGTGCATCAACAGAACTGAGTACTAAGCAGGCTAAATGGAATATTGCAGAGTAGGTTGTGTCATTGGCAAAGTAGTATGCAGTTTATTGAGAAATATAATTGTTTTACGTATTCCAGCTTTTATAGATTTACTTTTTCTGTAATTGTTTTCAGTTAGTTAAAAAATAAATAGATGTCAAAGTATTCCTTTTCCCTGGTCCCCAATACTGTTTTTTTCTGATTCTCCATTTTTGGCATCCACTGATGTAATCTTTTCACATTAAATGGAACTGAAATTATATAGTTTATTTTAAGAATATCCTTATTGCTAGGTTGGGGTTTTAACATTGACCTTAATGTATACTATTCAATGTCAAAGTGCAACTTCCTGCTTCCTTGAGTCTATTGACAAATTAAAATACTCATATAGACTGAAACAATCTAAAAGCTTTTAGTGACCTTAGCTTTGAAAATACTCATTTGAATAACTTTCATGATAAGGATTTGTGTACTGAATTTTAAGGGACTGATGTAGTCTTTAACTGTTTTCTCCCCTAACATACACAGATATACAGATTATGTGAAAGAACGTTTGTAGTTAAAAAATCAAATGCTTTAACTAGGGTAGTCAGTAAGACTTTAATACCAGCAAGGTCTTTTGTTATTTTTACCTCTTGATGATTAAGACTTAAATTCGCTTGTTCACAGTCATTGATTGTTTGACTTCTTAAAACCACAAGCCAGTGTAATGATTCCAAAGTTATTCTGTTAGTCATTTTCTTTCATCCTGTCCTATTTTTCAGTCCACTTGTTTGTGTTTGCCAAGAGTTTTTGTTGTCTTTTTAAAGTACTCTTTCTTAACCTGAAGAAAGAGTGCAGAAGATAATAGAGGAGAAAATGTGAGATACAGCCTGTGCGGTATATGGACTTCCTTTGTATAAATTAAGCAAGACAGTCTGAGAAATTATTCTCTACATATTCATGCTCTACAACTGTGAAATGAAAAACAAACTAGAAGGCGGAACGTAACATTATTTTAAACATACCTTCTTTGTCAAATGCAGTATCTAGCAAAATGAAACCCCAAGTGTCTGAGGTTTTGTATAACAAATTATAGTCAGAAAGCAAAAGGTACCATGTACTTTACTCATTGATGGTTAGTTATATTCTCAGAATAGTGTCAGTGTCCGATGATTAGTAGTGATACAGAGACACGAGATTGTCTAAAGCCCTCATTTTAATTAAAAGTTTGGGATAAAGTTGGCACACACTCTTGTGACATTGCCTTCTGCATCTACCAGCTGCAATATGCACTATAAATTTTCTTCTGCACTGCCTGAGTTGTAGTAATTCTCCCATCTGTTGCAAAATGACCTTGAAATGATTTTTAGGGCTTGGTATTTTCCAACCCTGAAAGTGGGGTGAAGAGTAGTTCACTGCAGTTCCAGCCAATTTCAGTTGTGCTTGCACCTGGTACTGGATGTAGTCTGACAGATCTGAAAGTAGCAGTTCTCATTTGCAGAACTTCTTGCTTGTGGGTTTTTAGATACATTTGGAGATTGCTGTGCACCTGTAGTCCTCTCCCAAAGTAATGTAAGATGAGATTTCTGCTTATAGCTACTGTTGTTCACAACTGCTTCCTGTATTTGGTATTCCTGGATTATTCTTAGCTTTTCTAATCTCTCCTTTCTTGAAATTATCTGGATATTTCCAGAAAAAAGTATAAGGAGTAAGCATTTATATGGCTGGAAAGTGTCTTATGTTCCTGCCAAGTAGTAGTACCAGTTGTTTTTTCCTTGTTTGTGAGATAGCATACGTGAATGGACCATGTGTATTGGTGGAAAACAGATTGATTGTGATAAATGGGTTTTTGTCTCTGTATTAGAGTGGCTATGCTATTTTAGTGCCAGAAGCTTTGATCTGCGTGGGATTTGCCTAGTTTCAGATTGTGTAACTGTCTCGTAGTTTAAATGGACATGCAGTGTAAAAAGATCAGAGGCGATAACAAAAACCAATTTTGTATGTATTTGACTTATAAACAACGTTCCTGTCCTCCATTGTCCTCTCTGTTAGCACATCTGCCTGTGAAGTCAACTACAATTATTCCGCTTCATTCCTGCTGAATACTCCATTGAGAACAAAAAGACTATCAGTGATGATTTGATGCGTTTGAACATTAACTTTGTCAAAAACTTCTATTTACAGCTGAGTCATCCTAACTCTGTCCCAAACAGATCTGATGTTCTCACTTCCCCATGTTGCACTACCCCATCAGAAAAGGCCCCATGAGCCTTCCTATGTGTGGTTTTAGAAGTCTTCATGGTTTCCTAAAACAGTGGAGTTTGTGTGACACCTTAGAGGACCTGAAGTAATAAGTAAGCAATTGGTGTAGAAAGCAGAGGGCAAATTCACTGAGATATCTGAAGCCCTGAGTAACCTGGTCTGGCCCTATAGCTGATCTTGCTCTCAGCAGGGTGTTGAAGCCTCCGGAGGCCCTTTGCAACATGGATGAGCCTGGTGCGAAGGAAAGAGCTGGGAAGGGCGTTTAAGATGAACACAGAAAGCTTCAAACGGAAGAGAGATTCAGAGGATGATTTGATTGAATAATAGGCAAGACATTGGTTAGCTATGAATATATTCTCTTTAGTGTTCGGTACTTTGAGTTTTCACTTCTGTCCATGTTCATCAAGTGAGCCTTGTGAAATGGTGGAGACATGAATGGGATAAAACTTAAAGCAGCAGGTTAGAAGAGATCAATAGAACTGAAGCTGGTAATTGGGAGTATGTAATTCAGCAACCGTATATGAAAGGAAAAAAGAAGAATAAACTTCTGAGACCTTCCTCCTAGGGTACAGAAAAACGTAACAAATTACATCTCCGATAATGTGTTTTACTGATGAATACCTAGGTTTCCCAGGTGTTTTTAATAACTATATTTTAATCAGGACACCTCTGTATAATTTTACTATACTTATTTATCTATAGATAGATTCTTAGGCCATGTGCTATATATATAAAAACTAGCTAGAGATAATGAAGAGTGGCAAGAAGGTCATTCTGCAAGTGTACCAATACAAAAAGCAGCTTAAGAAAAAATGCAAGTCCCTTGACAAAGGGAGGAGTCAAACCTGTGGTGGGTACTGTGGACAGTATAGGAGTCTTCAATGCCTTTTTTTACCTCAGGCTTCAAGGGCAAAGCCTGCGTTCAGACCCTTTTGTGTGCCAGTACGCTATTGAGAAGAAAGCAGCAGTAGCAGAGCAATAGGTTAGGGACATCTTAAAGACACTTTAGGAACATCTTAAAGACGCTATATGTAAATGGGATGTACCCAGAGATTTGGAAAGATTTCAGTGATGTGATTGTAAAGCTGCTGACTATCAGCTATGAAAAAATCATAGTGGTCAGGGGAAATTTCTAACAACCGAGCAAAGGCCGTAGTAAAAACGAAAAGGAAGGCTGAGGGATCTGTGGGGTGGTCAGCCTCTCCCCTTCAGTTCCTTGAGAAGTCAAGGAGCACCTCCTCTTGGAATCCTTATCCAAATAAGTGGGGTGTATGAGGTGGGTCAATCAGAAAGCCCACTCGGATTTAGCAAATGCAAAACAAGCATGATCAACCTGATTGCTTTCTGGCATGAAATGACTCTAGCTGTCTGCATGGGGTTGCTGCAATCAATGCAGTAAGACTTTCAGCTTTGTCTCCTACAGCGTTCTTACCTAGGAGCTGAGGAAATACAGGCTGGATGAGAAGGTTGTTAGGTGGGTTAAAAACTGGCTGGGGTGCTGCAGTTGTAGTAGTCAGAGGCTCAGTGTCCAGCTGTCGACAGGTATCAAGGAGACTGTCCTAGGAATTGCTGCCAGGGCTGATACTGTTTGGAGTCTTCAGCAGTGACGGGAATGATGAGACAAAGCGTCCCCTCAGCAGATTTGTAGATGACACTGAATTAGAGTGAATGGTTGATAAATTGAATGTTAGAGGTCCAATCCAGACACATCTTGATAAATTTGAGGATTTAGCCAACAGAAACTTCATAAAAATTAATGAAGAAAAATTCTGCAGGGGAATCCCATGCATCAGTAAAGATTAGAAACTAGCTTGCTGAGTGGCAGCCTGGCTGAAAAGGACTGGGATTATGCTGGATACCAAGATGAGTGGAATGGAGTTTGTCACAGATACATGTCGTAACATGTCAGAACAGATATCTTCATTAATGCATTTCAGTATGTTGGAATTATCTTTAAAATTCTTCATTATAATTTGGATCTAAATAACATAAANCCAAGATGAGTGGAATGGAGTTTGTCACAGATACATGTCGTAACATGTCAGAACAGATATCTTCATTAATGCATTTCAGTATGTTGGAATTATCTTTAAAATTCTTCATTATAATTTGGACCTAAATAACATAAACACAGAAAAAAGAGAGGAAAAAAAATCCATGTTACTTTACCTAGGAAATGCAAAAAGAACTGTGGTTGCCATTTTTTTTTCAGTGTTTAAGGAAGACAGAACTCAGTAATACAATAGAAGCATGGTTGTTTCAGTGTCTGGGGATGTGAGCCTTTTCTTGTATGCTATTGCACATTTATTTCTGTAATATTAAGTACTGTATGTATGTGTGTTGATATGAATCAGAACAGTGGATTAAAATATGCAAGCAGCGTTCTTAATCTAAATCAGACATCGATTAAAATATACCTAATGTTACTAATTAATTAGCTTTTAGCTAAGGGTTTTCCATATTTTTACATATTTGAAAGTGTCTGGACTCACATATACAATAAGATGCTTGCATTTCAATTTACCCTGTCAGTAATGGGTTCCTGACTTTTTTTAATCATGCCACTTAGTGGCAAATTATAGCATATCGTTGGAGCACGGTCTCAGTAAATTCAGGAAAAAGATAGAGAAAATAAATTTAAATTAATGGGGATGTGTTACTACAAGAGCAGTAGTTCAGGTGAGAGGTGCTGAAGGAAAAGGGACAATACTGCTTTGGAAAGGCTGAGGGAGTTCAGGGGTTCGGGGTGTCGGAAGAGGAAGGAGCGGAGGTGAGAAGTCTGGGCTGAGAAGGCTGAAAACCCTACTGGGATGCTGGGCAGATAATCTTCCCAATTTCACCTTACCTCAGGAAAGACAAGCAATCTTTCCAAACTCATTGGTCACATTTTTGCCCCCTCTCCCTCACACAAATGTTCTGTGTTCTGTTTATTTAAACAAATAATAAAGCCGGAGCACATACATGGAGTCTTTCTGGAAATACTGTTGGGCTGGGGGGAAGGAATAATCCTGATACAATTGTAACAAGAATTGTCTGATACTTGTGTAGTATTTTTCCTTTTGAAANCTCACACAAATGTTCTGTGTTCTGTTTATTTAAACAACTAATAAAGCCGGAGCACATACATGGAGTCTTTCTGGAAATACTGTTGGGCTGGGGGGAAGGAATAATCCTGATACAATTGTAACAAGAATTGTCTGATACTTGTGTAGTATTTTTCCTTTCGAAAAAATTGTACAGCAGTAGAATGAATAATTAATAATCGTATTTAATATTTATTTAATATATGTAATCAACAATTAATATTTATTCGTTGTTCATGCCCTAATTGTTTTGTTGCTTCTTGCGGTTTTATTTAAGCCTTAGAGGTGGTTACACTGAGCAGTGAAATAAATTGATGAGATAAGGAGATAATGCTGTATGTGGCTTTTCTGTGACTTAGCAAGAAGCCCGCCAAGACAAAAAACACTAAAACGCAGTTTAATTTACCCAGGTAAGGAAAAAAACATGTGACTAAAGTAATAAGCTGGCAGTTGCATCTCTTCATGGCAAACAGAAAACATACCTGTCATCAGTCTAAATACAATAATTTGCACAAGTTCTGAAATCGTGCTTAAAACCAGTTCTAAAATCTCATTGGCAATGAAGTGGTGGGAGTGGGATGCTTCCGCTCTGCTCTCAGATTCTCAGCTGATGTAAATTGACTTGAAAGGAACTGGGCTAATTTACTCCTCCTAGGATCTGATATATTATTGACCAGAATACAATTGAGAATTCCTGTGTCCTGTATTAATGTTAATTTTTCTTCCCTCAACTGAAATAACTTTTTACGCATTCTTTCTTAGAAAAAATATTTCTGTTTGTTCCTTCTCGCTTCATCATACAAACCCAGAGCGCTGAATTTCTCAGTATGTAATTTTAAAATCACTCCTTATCTATACGTTCTGAGCTAGTTGACTTCATTAAGTATTTCCTCTCCTGCAAAGATTTGTAGGAGCTATTTATCACCGAAACCTTAGGGGAAATCATTATGTTCTTTGCCTTTCAAGAAGCATTGGACGTATGTCTGTCTGGTTCAACAAAGATCAGGTGTTCTTTTTTTTTTTTTCTCCTTTTTCTAAAGCTTTTTTCTTATTGCTTTGTTCTGTTTTGAAACCATGGAAGACTTCCATGCCATCAGGTTCTAGTTAGCGGATAACGTAGTTGAAATTGCAGAATATTAGACATTCCGCAGGGATGAAAGATAGTCTAAAAGAGGATGTTGTCAGAATGAAGCCGATAATCTTCAATCTTGTGTTACCTTTTATAATTGCATTTTTATTGACTTGTTCAGCAAACACATTCATACACTTGACAATTGATGGAGTACCATATATCAAGGTAATTGTTAGGTAGTACATATCGGTCTTGTTTTCAGATTGTGACCGTACTCTGCTTGGAAGAAATGTCATGTGAAATATATTGCCACAAGTTCTTCTGTGATCTATGAGGAGTCTTTTGGTTATGTATGTTTTTTCATTGTAATCAGGAGAAAAGGGTAGGAAAAATGCAATAATTTAATGGTTAACTTTGAATCTGTCTAGTTTTGAGAGTGAGTTTTATTGCTCAGACACTGAAACTCCGTAGATGCCAAGAGTGAGGAGAATACATTGCTGTGTCATATTGCTGGTATTTACCTGTATGAAATGACATCATAGACCTTGGAGCAACTTTAATTTACAGCAGAAAAGTGTTGCAAAACATTGTCATTTATCATTGTAAGATCTATTGACCTAGATGTCCTCAGGTTTTTGAAACTGGTCATTGTAAGTCGTATGAGCCCCTCTACTGGTAGCCACTTTAAAATATATCAAGGTAAGATTTTCTTAAAAAGAGAAAAGGGGAGAGATTGCTATTAAGCTGTCTTTTAAAATTCTAGGTTATCTTGTGTCATTCAAGTGCTGGGGACTAAGTAGTCGATAATCACTCTTTAAATATGATTAATATGACGCACAACATTGCATAGATGACACGTTTTTACAGTTAAAATATTTCATGTGTGTTTTTTCACTTACTGTTATTTAGAAGTTGTATCCTGTGAGGTTGATGAATTTTTCAGCTGTTCTTGTTCTTGTCGTATTTTTACTAGGTGTACATTCCAAGCAGAGTGGCTATTGTGCTTCAGAATATGGATATCCCGAAATGAAGTTCTTTGTAACTATCACTGAAGAAGCAAGTCATAGAAGAAGTGCCGATACGCTGTACTAGTACTAAGTATAACAACACTTGCTCTAAGGAAGCTTTCTGAAACTAAGTATAGTAATATTAGGTGTTTAAAACGTAAGATTAATATTCACATATAATTGCAGAGCTCTTGACTTGCTATAACCTCTTCTGAGGAAACTTTACAAAACAGTCAGGAAAATGTTGGGTTTGTAGTTCTAGTAGTACAAAATTACACTTAAGATATTGCAAAGCAGCAAGTATTCTCAATTAAATTGTTGTTTACATAATTTTGTCAGGAATAACAAGAGTGATCCTGCTCCAAAGTTTGTAATTTCTTGTAATCCTCTTTTTTTGATAGTGAATTCAAATGTTCATTATATATTAATGCTTCACACTAAAAGTAAGTAGTTTGCTTAAATAAAACAGGTTTTGGCTGAAAGGCAGCCTTGATGGTTTGTGGGACCTAATTTGAGGCTCGTCGTCTTCAGTGAAGTCCAATATGGAATTAGAAATGTTTATCCAAATGGATGAGAAGGTCCTCTAAGAGTATTGTACTTTGCCATTTTTTATTTAATTAAAATTGCATAAAAGTGCTGAACAGCAAAATGAGCAGGCCAATTGACTGGTGACCTGCTGATGCTGTTGTGCGTGTTGCTTATTTGCTCCCAACAAAATCACTTAGTCTGTGCATCTCTTGCTACAGGTGAAAAAAATGACACGACTGTTTTGTTTAGATGACTAAAACGTTCAATGAGAAGAGTGTTTTGTTCTTACTGCAATGATACCACACTGAAAGATGTGCTTAAGACGCAATTCTCCCAATACATTTATTTCCCTAATGTCAGGACCTTGTGATACTGATTTCACTGTTTCCAGAAGCTGCCTTTCAACTTGGAACATGATGATGTTCTTGCACTTTTATAACTTTTGAAACATTGCTTCTCATGATGAAGCAGTCTCAAAATACAGTGATCAGACTAAGGTATTTTTTTGATAAAATCAAGGTAGTTAATTATTGGAGTGCTGCTAAGATTATTCAAGAGAGTTCTTTCATGAGCTACAACTTTTTTGTAAAGAGTAAGATTTTTGTATATTTGAAAATGTATTGCAGAGTATTCTGGGAAATTAATACCAAATTAACGAGACATGCTTTATTTTGTTCCATTTGTTTAAAAACATATTTAAATTGGTTCTGAAATGAATGTCTTTTGTACAAATCTGAATTTTCTAACTTTTAAAGTAGCCAAAGAGGAAGATGTCCGTGACCATTTCCAAGTCATAATTTTACCCAGTTTCCTATGTGAACCATCGTGTAAATTACTGAATAGTTGTGCCAACACTGAAAATCTATTCACAGTTCTTGGAATGCTTACTCGTGACTACTTAAGCAAAATAAGGGATATGATGGAATAATGCAGCATGATGGAAAACAGTCTTTTGCAGAGTTCACACTGAAAGGGCTTATGAACATCCCCAGTTTGTATGTGTGACAGAGAATTTTATATTGCAGTTGAGTACCACAGCACTGTTTAAGATCTTGCTTCATTTTCTTCTACACCGGTTTGATCATTGTTTGGTGGTGGGCTAATAAAAGAATTCCCATTACACTTAAGACTTTCAAGAAAATACACTGAACTGTTTTAGCAACTGGAACCTATTATCTTTTTTTTTTCACAGATTGTTTTCCTTGTAGTGAAATAACGAGCAACTTCTAATACATGTTATATTTACATTGTGCTGATCTAATATGTTTTATTAGGGTGGTTTGTTTTTTTACTGGCACTGGTTCTAGGTTTCAAAATGTAATGCAAGGCAAGTGTCTGTGTCAAATCTTTTTTTCAAGAGAAGGAATAAATGTATGATGTGAAGTATAAACTGTGTAAAATTACATGCAAAATAAACTCTGAGGAGGATAAAACAAATGCATATATGGTTTTATTGCTTGTAGTGTCAAATGATTGTATAGTAGTCTTAACACTGGAGGGCAGTATTAGATTTTGCTCCATCTTGAAGTCAGGAACTTGTCTTGGTCAGAAACATTCTAATGGGATTGGTAGAATATTTGTCCTAGACACATTTTTCTTTTATGTAGTGATAGATTAATGAAAGCGGAGTACAAGATTTGTGAGATGAACATGTAAAATATAGGAAGCATAATAATTAGGGCTTTTTTGGAGTCCACCTCTACATTCTAATGGTGGGTATACTCCTGCTTGTATTGCAAGGCTGGAAAATTTTCCCTTGCAATACCTATGGAAAGACAACTTATTCCTTCTACTCTTTGTATTCCAATGGATTATGAAGAGGAATTCAGCTACTGATATTTCACCTTCTGTATAGCATCACAATCGGATTGCAAGACGTCAGCCAAAGTCCCTCCTTACCGTTATGCACCGAGGCTTGTAGCTGCCTGTCACTGTGACTGGTTGAAGCCTCAGACGTGTTCCAAGAGGCATGAGCTCCAGAGCTTTTTTGCTTGGCTGCACCTCAAATCAACACTCTTCAGTCAAATATGATAGTTTAGCTCTGTCACGGAAGTAAATTACGTGGTGTGATTTATCCCTGGACACACTGTTCTCCACAGAGATTTAGACATCGTGGAAGAACTCTCTTCAAAGATAATCTCTCTTAGTGTAGAGGACTGATAAGGGTTTATATTTCTAAACTTGAAAAATGTACTGGAAATGTATACTTCCCTGCCACCTGAAAGAGTACTGGCAATTCTTGGTAGCTCTGGCCCCAGAAGTTGTTGCTCCATGGTCTCTCTTGCAGCCAATGAGAACTTAAATTTGTCCTTGCTTACCAGTTTATCTAAAAATTTAGGCTGACCTTCCCTCCATCTTGTGTTTTGTGTGCTGAAGGGTTCTGTGTACTGAATAATTCAAAGGGTTCTGTGTACTGAATAATTCAAGTTCTTCTCCAGACCAGGTTATTCTTACAATAACAGGCGGGCATCCTCTGAACTGCTGTGTTCTATGGGCAGTAAGTTTTGATTTCTTTGCTGTTTTATCATCCTCCCACAAGCCTTATGTCCTGAGGTTTATTTTGAAGATGAAGTGGTTATTTCAGCTTGGTGAGTACTTCTGGAAAACAGATTTTAATGGAAAAACTGTTTGACCTTTCTGTTTGTTTTTTCTCCTATTAAATTTGTCTTCCTCATTATATTCAGTTTGATAAAGAGTTTGTTATCCATGTGTTCTGAAAGACAGGAATGTGGTGTAGCTAATTCTCTGACAAAGGGAGACCAGCTGTATGAACAGTAAGATACCAGACTAGGTAAGCAATTTTATGGCACTCGGACATAATGCAAGTGGATATTTTTCCATATTAGTCTGTCAGTCACAGTTCTGCTTTCAAACTATGTTTCAAGCAGCTTGAAGAAGTTTTAGTTTCCCCATTTTTTTCATGACTCCAGGTTCTTAACTGCTCATTAATGGTTAAAGGAAGAACTTCATGTTTATTTAAAAGTCTCCGTTCTCAGAGCTCAAAAATAACTTTACTAGTTAAGTAGCGAAAGGTGAGGCTTCACTGAATGAACAGCAGAAATTGTTTCCTTTAACTTAGATAAATGTGGGTATTCTGTTTTGGATATGTTGAGGTCTATGATCCACCTTCTGCTCCATAATCTAACTTTGAGGAGCGTAAAAATTCAGCATTTAAGAGTTTCCTGTAATGACTAATGTTTCCAAACTGGGCACGTTGTCATTGTTGGTGGACTGCTAGAGACACGAAGCAGTATTCTATGTATTTTCATACATCGTAGCTTAGCAAGGATCTGAATTTCTTAAAAATCAGCCTAGAAGTGGCATCTTCCTAACAATTACCGGGAAGTTTTTGCCAAGGAAGACTCTGCACATGTGTGTATTTTCACACCTCGTGGTATATGGTGCAAGGGTTTTGAAGGGTTTGAGGGTCTGGGTTATTTACTGTAATGGAGAGCTGTCTCATGTGCTAAATATATGTTTTAACTCTTTAACATTTCAAGATTAGAGTTGTTTCTCTCAAATTCTTGAGGAAAGAAACGTCTTGGCAATGTTTCATGAGCATTTAAAAAAAAAAAGAAAATCCAAAAGTTTTGGTCGTGTTTGCCTTTATTCATAGAAAGAAACATTTTTTTCTTCATGCGATGTTTCTCTTATGAAGGCTTTATCATTTTTGTTTTATCTGAAAAGAAGTTGCAGTAATAGTGATAGGCTGACATATGCCTGCTCTTATTAAAAAGAATTACCTAGATTGTGGGGTAAAATTAACTCCAGTTGAATTTGTTAAAAATATTCTGCTTATGGAAAGGTAAAAACAAAAGCTAATGATGACTCATTAGATGAGACAAATTATATTTTTCATGCCTGTGAGTACAATATGTACCCTGTAAATATAAATAACTCTTGGATATTCATGGTAAATTAAAGCCTAAAATGAATTATGAGAAAACATAAGAACTTGTAGGCTTTGAAGTAATAGGTCTCAGCTTAGCTGATATTTTTGCATATTTACAAAGCTATTCTGAACTCTGAAAAAAAGTCTAGTTAAATCGAACTAGTTCTGAAAACTGTCTTCTAAAGTTAAGACAAAAACAATAATTTCTCAGAATAATAGAAGATTAAAATTGATGCAGCACTGATCACCCATGCCACTTGACTCCAAGATGATCTTCAGCATTGTTAAAAGCTAGGAGGGAACTCCCTGTAAACTTGCTTGTTTCCTCTGACTATGCCTTAGAAATCACAATTTAAATGTATAGAACACGGACAGTCAGTCATAGGATGATGTAAATTTAATGTGTTGAATATTCAGTCTTTGCTCAGGGTATGAAGTTTATGACAAAATAGATACAATGCCTTTAGAAAGGTATGTCTGCAAACACTGAAGCAACTAAGCTGCAAATGCTGTAATGTAGTATTTTCCCCGTAGAAATTTTTGGTTCTGCTACTTCCCAGTAGTCTACTTGAGTCTTTTGTAGCAAAGGAACCAACTCTGGTCTATTTTCTATTCTCTTTAGTGGAGAGAGGGATTGGGGGCAAGCAGCTAGCTGTCCTGCTGTGCTACGTCTGTCTGGGATGGAGTTAACGTTCTTCATAGCAGCCCTACAGTGTTGTGTTCTCGTTTGTGCCTAAAATGGCGTTGATAAAATACCAATGTTTTGGCTGTTGCTGAAGGGTTGTTGCACAGCGTGAAGGGTTTCTGTTTCCTACTCTGTCCCCGCTCACCCCTTGCCAGGAATTGCCTGCACATCTGCATGCTCATGAGGAAGCCATGAATGAATTCCTATTTCTGCTTTGCTTGGACATGCAGCTTTTACTTTGCCTGTTAAATCATTAGATAGATCCACTAGTCTTCTCATCTTCCTTCTATTTCTTCCTCATCCCACTGGAGAGAGGAGTGAGTGAGCGGCTTGTGAGGGTGTTTGGCTGTTTGCTGGGGTCGACCCAGCACCTCCTTCAAAAACCGGGTGAGCCGTACACCTCAGAAGGAAATTGGCTGGCAAGATAAAGTAGGTGAAGTCACTTGAAGTAATCTGAAGATAATTTGAAGGAAAAGGTATGGGGTAAATCCCAAACTTGCTTGGTTGCCTTTCACAAAATACTGAGTATATCTTGCTTTTTACTTGGGTTGTAGAGCAAGATAACTGGAGTAAAGTAATTATCCTGCTGTTAAAGTATCACCTGTGTGAATGATCACACAAAGTCTATGTATTTAGTCTGTTTCAGGCTAAAAATTCTTGGATCAGTTCTTTTGTAGCAGTAGCACATGATTATCCCTGTAGAAAAGTGTAAAAATATTTCTCTACTTCAAAATGTAAGTAATTTTTAATGTAAAATCCTTCATGAAAGTGTATTCACTATTAAAAGAGAGAAAAAGTCTATCTAAAGACTACTCTCTGGTACAGTAAAGATATGGAAAATTAACTGAAATGAAAACCTGATCTCTGGAATGTATGAAATTTTAACTGTTACTTTTGTACAAAGCGCCTTTCATGTATTGACCGCTGCTTCTGTGGGATTCTTTTTCTTTGTTCATTACAGTGGCATTGGACCAAATGCGACACTTTCTTTGAGTCTTTCTGTATTCCGTAACCTGTGTAAACGCTAGTTATGAATGTTTGAGGCAATCACAGTTTTCAGTCTTCAGTAATAAGCTGGGGTTAGTTTTGGTTTGAGGGTTTCTAGGGTAGGGATAAGAGGGGAGACTTAAGATGTTTGGTGGTATTCTTAAATGCCACTTAAATTCCTGCCTTTACAATTCCACTGATCACTTTAAAACTTTGACTGTGGCGCTTTCTTGTCAGACAACAGCAAACCTTGTCTGGCAGCAAGAAGAGCATGTCTTTAGACTAGCATGAGAAAGCCAATTACGTAAACACATCATGTCCAAAAACTGAAATGTATTTTTCTATCCAGGATTGTTTATCTGAAGGAACTGGTGTCGATCACTTCATGAAACGAAGCAGAAGGGCTGTAAGGCATAGAGAACAGGTTTTTGTGCAGAAAACTATGTTCCCAAGGCAGAAATTATTCCGAGATTTCAAACATGAGATTTTTTCATGAGAAATACTGGATTATGACAAGTGAGCATTTTCATAGAAAGATACTTGTCAAAAACCCTCACAGAACAGTTCTATAAAAGTAAGAATACTAAGTAAAATCAGTGCTTGCATTACGTGCAAAGCATGGACACCTAACACCTCTAGCATTGTTAGTGTAAGCAGCTGTGTGGAGGGGGGGGTTCATTAAATTCATTGCCTGGGTGGTTCCCTGTACTGTTCTGAAAATAAGAAACTTCTTTTTTAATGAGCATGTAAAGTGATAGAGGTATGGGGTTAGCTCTCATTAGGCCTCCTTTGGCTTCTGAAATTCAAATCAGCTGTGTATGTTCTGCCTGGCACCTGTTGAGGAGGGCTGGCAGGCAGTGATTTGGCCGGGCTGCTGGCCTCAGCATCTTCTTTCTGAGATGCATCAAGCTGTCCCAGTGCTGGTCCTTGCACAGATGCTGGTGATGCCACATGACGAACTGGACTGGAAAACTGATTTGGTGGGAATATAACTCTCTTTAATGGCATAAGGCCTCCAAAATATGTAACCCTAGCTGGAAAATGGGCTCTTTACATTTGACAGACATCTCGGTCTTCATGCAGCCTGTGGATGTGGGTGACATGTGCTGCATCCAATACATATGTGTTTTTTTCTGGTTGTGCTGTGTTTATGTAGCCTGCTGTTACACGGAACTAACTCTTCCTTCTAGTTTTCAGCAACCTTCTGGATCTACCAGCCCCCCTGTTCCTCAAACTTACCGGACAAGTGTAATACAATATTTCATATTCATGGATTAACACAGTGGCCACGTGTACTTCGTGGCAGTGATCTGTTTTTTTTTTTTTTTTTAAATCCCCAAGTAATCGTTCAGTAACGTGATTAAGTGTTTTAAAACAAGTTGAACGTGGTTTGCCTAACTGGGGATAGCTGGTAGGACGTGATAATGAAAATATCAGATATATTTAATGCAATTTTACCTTTTTTCTTTTTTAATCTTTTCCTGTGGATGTAGTAAGCACAAGGTATCACTGGTGGTTAATGCATCCCTAGAAACGCTATCACCAAGCGCGCACACACACACATTAAAGGGAACGTAAAACCATATTGACATATAGCTAGAAATTAACTAGGGACAGCTATTCTCATATCAGCACACACACACACAAAAATATAATTATCCAGTTCTCTATTGGATTTAAGTACTGATGGAGTGGAGGGAGGCAAGTCCTAATCTTCTATTGCTACACAGAGTTATTCTTTTTCAAAAATTTTCATGTTAGTTCTGGTACAAAACATTAAAGGAGCAAATATCCCAGAGTTAATGCAGCTGCTGCTGCTGTAGAAGCTCTCGTCAGGAAATTCTTGTCTTGTAGTGCATGCTTATTATGGTGGTTGACTGTAATAGTCTCATTTAAACTTGAGTGGCGATACACACCTTGTAATGTAAAACAAGGTTGTTTTAACATGAAGCAAGGTTGTTTAAACATGAAAGATAATTGCTGATGTTTTATTGGCAGTAACTCATAGGTAGACATTCCTATGACTAATTAAATGCACTGACCTTTAGTATTAACAGCCTTGATGGGTTTCAAGCCATAATATGCTTTGATGCTAGGCATAGCTTTCAACCTGTCTTGTCTGCTTTTGCTTTTTTCTGAACAGAGCTTGTGAATCTTCCAGTTTATTTTGGTCAGTGTAGGCAGGTGTCTGGTGTGCTTGTGCTCCCTACAGAGGGAGTCCCGCTGCCTCGCAGGGCTGTGCCATGCTTACTCCTGCGTGCCTCTGACTGTTTCCTGTTTATTGCATCAAAACATATGGAACTTCTGGGCAACCCTTGTGTCCTTATCCTTTCCTATTTCTCTGGCTTCCACCACCCGGCAAGGTGGGTATGTCGATGCAGTTATTTGCAAGGAGCTTGGCCCAATCAAAACATCGGTTAAGGACAAATTTCTCGAATGCGTGGAGACAGAGGGAACCGCAGCACAAATAAAAGTGTTGGCCTGTGTTTCGCCGCTTTATCCTCAAAGGTTACGAGAGGCTCAGCTTCTAACTCCCAGCTTGCCCAGATTCTACAGATTCTGTCACCCTGATTTGGTGGCTCCTTTTCAGGGCGCTCCCTGACCTGAAAGGATTGGTGTTAAAGTTTCAGCTGTTGCTTTCACAGCAATTACTGTAACAGTGCAGATGTAAGCTGCAATCAGAGATGTGCAAATGAACCCTCTTTGGCTTCTTAAATTTATTCCTCCGTGTCATCTGCTGAGCAATGCTTGCATGTTGCTGGTAAGGAATTTTCCCCATGAGGAAAAAATTGTAAGTCTGAGCATGTCCTTGCATATGCTTCGAAGTCTGTTTCCTTTGTGTCCCACGCATCTCTACTCTGAAAAGCTGATATGTGGCAGATGACTTGCCCAGGATTTGATAGAATCACTCCACAACTCACCAGGTACAGCTTTTGCACTGGGGGGAGCAAAATAAAGTATGATGTCGTGAAGGGCTTGTGAAGACACATCACGTGCGGAGGTTGCTTTGATGCCCAGTGGAAGAATCAGACTTGATGTGAACTCTGCTGCAACGCGCTGGACTGGTACAATCAAATCCACCCTCTTCCCATCTCTTTCAGAGGACTCAGTCGTATCCATACCAGTATGCAGGTACTGCATATATTCCAGGGATTACAAGTAAAATGTCAAGAACTCGGATGACAGGATGACCGAAGTAAACACGGATATGAAACCTCAAGCACGCAACACATACACACAAACACACAAAATCTACTGTTTCTTAACTCGCTTCCGGTTCTTGCTGGGATCGATGAGATGCTCAGCCTGTCTTTCACAGTGGCCACTGCTGTGTGAATCTGTGTGATGATCCTGCTTATGGGGAAGCCAGGTTTGCTTGGGGGTGGACTGCACGTGATGGAGGAATCCCTGTGGAGGAGGGAGGGAATAAATATCCAGATATATCTGGTAGGTATCTGCAGTGAAGCTGTTTCTCTCGCTTTTAAATCTTCTGTTGATACATCTCTTAGTCACAGAAACTTGAGTAACTGGGCTTTATTATTTAAGCACACATTCTGCAGTATTTTTGTACACACTTCTATTTCTTTCTGCATCTCCAAGTTGCATCATTAGCAACAGCAGCCTACCGCTACGCAGTATCTCCACAAATTATACTGCTTAATTAACCAAGTGACATGTAATAATACTACATAACATTTTTCTAGAAGCGTTACCTAAAAAGCCTGAACCTCTTAGAAGTGATAACAAAAAAGTGGTACTAGAGTTCGGAAAGATAATGTGCTGCAAATGGTTTGGTATCTTTGCAAGTCTGCGTCTACAGTGATTCAGATTGGAGAAGTAATACGCAGTTTTGAAGCGAGTGCCCTGATGGTCTCCATGTACCACATGCTAAGTCAGTTCCCAGAGTGATTATGGGACCAGAAAAGATTCTTTAGAGGTGGAACTCAACAACAGTCTCTTCTCCAAAAGCACTCCAAATGTCCCTTGGTGTGTAATTTGTTTAGACCTCAGTATTTCCATGCGTGGCCTCCACCCGCTGCAAGGACTTCCCATGTGCACCTAACAAATCTTCTTAGCAGGAAGCTTCAAATTAGACATGGAGGTAGACTTTTCAGCATAGGAGACGAAACTGCATCTAATCCACAGTATGCTGCCCAAACCACATGTAATAGCAGTGTGAGGAGCTCAGCAGTAGCGACTTTGATCTGTTCCTAAAATATTTGCTAACATAGGTGTAGCATAATAGGCCAGTACTATTATTTCTAAATATGCAAGGCTTTACTGTTGTCAATCCACATTCCTTGGCTTAAGCCCTGTTCTTTATGTAACACTGCAAACCAAACTGAAGATACAGAAATGTTTATGAAAATGTTTACGCAGAACTGATGTTGTGAATCTACAATTATTTTTACAGTTATCTTAATGTATCCTTTATGGCATAATAACAGGCTTTAGTCATTGTTCTTCTGCCTGCTAAGGCAAATAATGTGCTTGTCTAATGTAACAGAAACTGCAGTCAGTAGCAAAATCTTTAATATCTAATGTGCTAAACCTTATTTTGCGCTTTTTCATCTGAAATGCAGATTTAGAAATTGAAGTAGTAGTATATGTAACATTTCAGTGCACAAAATCATTACCAATGGGATATTTGGATGGCAATTGTAGTTTGGTTTGGGAGGGATTTTTAGCTGAGACTAATTCGTTTTTATGTGCCAGAAGATTTTTAAGTGTTAACAAGTTCTGTGTTGTTTTTTTGTTGTTGTTGAGTGTTTGTTTATTTATTTAGAAGCACATAGTGAAACAGTTAACTCCCCAACCCCCCTAAAGATTCTGTTTCACTTCCAGCCTGCTGCACCTGAGGGTTGCCATTCCCACTGGTACAGCGATAAGCTCAAAATCAGGAACTGGCTCTCAGTCCCCATTGAGTTTCGTGCTTCCTTGTGCTGCAAACATTATGTTTGCATAAGGCATCATGGGGCATGATTTGTGTCCCCAACAAAACCACAGGAGAAGTAAAAGTGATATCGGCCCACTTTACGGGTAAGGATCCGTCACGCAGAGGATATATTTCAGGATATACATTACAGTACTTTTCTGATACAAGGATTCACTGCTTCCAGATCTTTCAATGCATTTCACGTACTAAAGTCTTCCTCATTTAATTTCAATTGGGAAGAGCCCACCTGTGAGTTAGATGGGATGCATACTGCCCTTGATGCCTTTCACATATTCTATTTTACTTGTTTTCTGCTGCGTTTTATCATTGCACTGTAATGGTGCATGCTCTAGCAAGTCGAGTAATTGGGGAGGGTGTTATGTCATATGTTAAAGGTACATCAAAGGTATAAAATGGTGTCCATTAAAGGTCATACTGTACTTTTCACCATGTCAGCCCTCTTTGCAGCAGCTCCCCAGTTGGAGCTTCATAGCCAGTTGGTTCTTGCCTGGCTAGCCGTGCACAGCCTCTCTTAGATCAATTTCTGGACTAGCTAAATGAGACCTCCAGGTGCTCCTCATACCCAGTCACTGGAAGCATACCTTGCGCAGGCATCGGGTGGCTGCAGGGTGAGGACTATCCCAGAAGTCACATGGCAGAACTGTTGTGCAGTTGTGGGACAAATGAACACCTTCCCTCGCCATTGCTGGCAACTGACAAGTGAGACAAAGAAATGTGCATATGTTTTCTTGTGTTGCAATATTCTGCCAGTTTTAAGTGCTTGGGAGGAAGAGAGTATCCCAGCACAAGAAGGTCACCAAGGCCATGCTAGGCACTGTCACCCCGCTGTCCCAGCCTGTTCCAGCTGAAGGCAGCTCTGGAGGGTCACGGCAGAAGGGAGCGTAGGGTATTTCCAAGGCACCGCGAGCTTTCTGCCTTATGTTCCCTGGCCTTGCATTGACACAGCTTGAGCTGGTGCAGGGGCAACAGGTTGGTATTCTACATGGCCAGCGCATGTGATCTTCAGTAACTCCATGGAAGTTACGATGTATACTAGTAAATATTAAACTATTCCTATTCAAAGGATGCATTTGCTGAATATACTGGGATATATATACATATATATATATATATATATATATATATATATATATGGTGTATTCTCTGTCACTGCGTATGAAACCCTGCTTGATTTCCCCAAGATTAAAATTTTTTAATATGTAAATACATTAAATGTGCCTACCATAGATATTCATGCACTATACTGAAACCAAATATACCTTGATGTCCAAATATTAGTCAACATAAGCAAAAAATTAATTTCCTTTAAATATAAATTAAATCGTCAAGGTTATCCAAACGTCTTTGTTAGTCCAAAGCCTATGTAAATGGTTGTAGCCCTGTGCTGGGCACTAAAATAAAGATAATGGAGGGACCTGTGGGAGGAAAATTTAGCATTATTTTTGACTGGAAAACTTCACACAGAGGTCAGTACTATGACTATTACAGTGGTCCCATAAATCTGATGCTTATAGAGGCACATCAGCTGAATAACAGCAGTTCAGTAATTCATGCTTATTATTATTGTTGGGAAACTCAGACACAAACTTCCCCAGCACGGTGTAAGATTCTGGCCTTGCTGAGTACAGATTACAACATGCTAGTTAGGAAATACTGGCCTCAAATGTATTTTCCTATAGGGTAATCCCTGTTTATGTATCCAGTTGATACCACAGAAAGCAAAAATTATTTATAAATACAGTTTAACTTCCATTAAAAGTTAAAAAAGAAATACCTTGACGGATTTTTAAGAGGGCTAAGCAAAAGTATTAAAGCTATCCTTCTCGTTCCAGTCCACCAGGAAAAGTCATCCTTCAGTTTTCATAAAATTACAGCAATAACTAAAATTGATTTCTCTGTCTAAGTAGAGCTCAGTGTCTCCTCTTGGGTGGGTTTATTGGGTTATTCAGCACACCAGTAATGTACCAATATTTAACAATCATATCAACATTTTTTTATCTTTTGTTACCAAAGTAAAACACAATGTTTTGTAATACTTGAAATACTTCACTTGACCTAAAATAACGAGATTAATTCTGAACAGCTGAAGAACAGAACAGAACTGAAGGACTAGTTTTGCCAAGGTCCAGTCATGTTTTTTAGAGGTCTCAGTGTTAATGTAATATGGACCTAGGTGTAAAATGACTGTCCTCTTACAGAGCAGCGGTGAGGTTGGTGTGAAATACCCAAATGCTTGTTGGTTCAGAAAAACGTGATTCTCTGCCCTAGTGATTGGCGCGCCCATGCGAGAGGTGAGATGTCTGGGGTACTATTTCTAGTCCCCTCAAAATTGCTGGCCACATGTGCCAACAAAGCAGCCTTTAGTGCGACGGGGCAGCCCGTGTGCCTGAGATATGTCACTTTCTGTGGGTTGGGGTACCTGTCTGAGAGGTGAGCAGCCAAGGTTGTGCCTCAGGTGCTGAGCGAGACGGAACTGGGCTCCTCGCCCTCCAACTATCTCAGCCACCCACTTGGCTTCCAGGTGACACAGCTTAAAGCTGTGTAGCATGTGCAGCTAGTTCATATCTGTGACCTAGCAACACCATGACCTGAAGTGCAAGTGATACTAAAGCATTGATTTTGTCCTGTGATCTGCAATACCTGGCCCTACTGTGTCTGTGTCCCCCATACTCCCCTTCCTAGGGCCGTCCTGTAGCCCACGTGCACATCCGTGCTGTCTCAAAGGGGGCGTGTGGTCATGGTGTGTGCAGTCCTGTCTGTGACAGTAGTCTGGCTGAACAGTCAAATTGTGTCATAATCCTGGCCAACCTTTTTTTTTTTTCCCCTGCTAAGCAGAGTGTTTGCTGCAAAAAAGTGTGTGTCTATGTTTCTAAGTGTATGGCGTATCTATGTGCACACAAAGATTTATTTCTAATTCTTCTATTTGAGTGCAAGAAGATTGCATCAATACTTACTAGATTCCATCCTTTTTAGCGTCAGGAACAGCTTATTTTTGTGTGCCTGAACAGACCTAACACAAAGAAGTTCTGGTTTACTTATGAAATTCCTAGACAGTTCTGCAAAATAAATAAATAATAAAAACTTCCTTAAAATGTGATCAATCAGGCTATTCACAAATCTTATTTTCAGCAACAGGATGAAAAGGCTGATCTTTCTGTTGGGGAATTCTACTAGTGAGCCTTTTTTATGGGCTCTGCACTCACGAAGGATAATATACAGACAGGCAAATACCACGTGGCTGTATATTTCTTTCACATTAAGTATATTTATGTAAATATTAAGTGAAACTTGTGTCCTAACAACTTACTACAGCAGCCATTGAGTCTGTGTAAACTTGAATGCTCTATCTTAAGTAGTTTCAAAACCATTTGTTTGTTCAGTACTGTCTTTTGAATCTTTCATTGAACTAGCTTACCTTAAGCAAGGGAGTGTAGTTCATCAGGAAAGTTCCGGGATCACAAATTCTAGGTCAGTAGAAATTATTGTATTTCCTCCTTAAGGCTGTGGTTTTGTCTTTGTAATACAGAGGTATAATTACCATAACTCCGATACCTTAGGATCAGAATTACATGAAGTAGAAGACAGGATTCAAGACTCAGTACAATAAATTCGCAGGCATGTTTTAATACTGTAAATTAGCACTAAAATTCTACCTATGTTGTTAAATGGCATATGTATTATGAAACAGAATTTGGGTTCCTACAGATCCTGTGTCCTGGTTTGGGCCAGGACAGAACCAATTTTCTTTTAGTAACTTTGCTTTTTAGTTAAGTCTCTTCTGAGGAGCTGCACTCCCTGAAATTAACTGCATGTTTTTCCAGACAGTAGCTGCTTCTAGCAGTGATAAGGCTCGGTGTTTATAGTTAGTGCTGGAACATCAGTAGG
>VZSC01006278.1:69427-156692 GCA_013398225.1 Steatornis caripensis | reverse complement strand
TATATATAATTATATAATATATGAAATATATAATAATATAATATATTAGATAAAATATATAATATGTAATTAGATGGCCCATACATGCTAATATATTTGTCCTTGAAAAAAAGTGGATGCTAACACTTGAGTCGGTATTTCAATCTGAGAGTTGCTCTATTAATAATACCTTTGCTAATGAATTTTATCTGCAGTATATATCTAATTAATTGACTGTTGCACAATACTAGTCTTTTCTAGCTTTTGAAGTCAGCCAACATTTGTAGCAAGTACGTGTTGCTAGGAACTTTCAAGTTGTAATTAATAATTATTATGTCCCATCATTTAAAAGACTTGTCCCATCAATATGTTGCTTCATTTTATTGCTTGGGAGCCTTGCAATAATTAAAAGTAAAATGGTGGGAAGTAAATTAAATTCTACATTGCAAGGATATTAGTGGGGAAAAGATATGTCTTGTACGATTAACAACAAAGAACACAAGTGTTTCTTTAAAAATAAGAGCTATGCTTCTATTGAGGTATGTGAAAGACTTAAAATACAGAGTTCTAAATCAAAATTGCATCCATCAAATTTAATTATGAAAGATTGCAGGTTACAATGATAATTTGTAGGTTTCAGATAGCGCTAGTGTGCATAAGCAGCAGCTTTCGAGATGCTTTCCAGGTGGGAGGACAAAGGAGCAAAGCAAGTAAGTGCCCTTTCCAAGGTCACAGCTGATGGCAATGCTGCAAATAGATGACCAAAATCAGGCCCTTTTTTGAACAAAAAGGCAGCTGTGCTTTGGTCTCTCTCATGCACTGATGCTGACTTCTGGTACCTCTCTATCCCTCTCATGTTAAGCACATGTGAGCCCAACCGTTTCCCATCGCTTTAACTGGCATGGTAGCACGGCTGGTCACGACCTCTGCTAGTTCGAAAAAAGTACAAGATTTGGGAAGAACACCTTTGCTAAGATAACTTTGGTATGATCAGTGAGCCTGCGCTAATTTGCCCAGCAGCTGAGACTTAGGTGCCGAAGCTGTGCATTGGATGAGAGAGATTTTTCCTGCTGCTAGGTAGAAGCCCAGGCTGGGGGCTTTGCTGATGGCCTGCCTCCATGCTCAGGTGCTTCTGACCCCTCCAATAAACAGCAGCTGCAAAGCCTTCCTCTGTTCATCAGCCTGGAGATGGACAGTCGTTTTTTATATGAAAATGTCTCCCCGGTTGCATTAATGTAAGTTATCTTTATGTGGTTACTGTTGGGGAAAAAACCATCACTCTTCAGAAGGTGGAGAAGGGGTCTCTGTGCCTGCGTGGTAGTTTCTTCTGGTCAGACGGTATTTCCTCAGTAATATTGAGCAGTTCATCTGATAATTTCATGTTTCACGTTTGTCCTTCTAAGCTTTGTGTTATGTGAGTACTGATAATCCTAGATGCTAATCTTTCTTCCTAGTGGTAATTTCGTTGGCTGGACCACTTAAACTATCAGTCCCCAGGCAGACACAAGAGAAGAGCCAAAACAGCAAAGCTCTTCGAGAGAGTGTTCAAGGTTCACCTTACACCGGTCTTTTGGAGGCTAGAGTACCTGCTCATCAAAGGTAGTTTGAGCTACCAACCTTGGTAGCCATTCTTTTCCCCCAATACTTTGTGCCTTCACATGTTTAAATTTTTTTCAATATTTAGTTTCTCTAACGTCAGTAAAGGACTAGTGAGGCTACAGAGACCTTTGGCATGCAGCCTGAGAACCCAACATCCAGTCCATTCCCTGTTTTTTCTATGGTTTTGCCCACTTTAGAGCGTGACGTATGGAGTCCACCATGTGGCAAACAATTGATTCTAGAAACATTTATTGATGATCCCTCTACGTATTCCTTTTCACTCTGTCCCCTGTATTTCTACATGAGCATGGGTATCTTGTGTAAGATGGCTGAGAAAGTTACTGCCCTCAGCTGCAGAGGGTGAATAACTTCAGCATAAATCAGCAGCTACTTCCATTTACACTGCCATTCTGCGCTGTAAACTATGGTAGTTCGAGGTCTGCTTGGTGATCAGCTAAAACGTCTTTGCTGCAATGGCAGCGCTAAAATTTAACTGCAAACTGTCCAAAACTAAAGCATCCTGCTTGTAATTAAACCCCTTTGTGTTACTGTTATATTATGTTCGTTACTGAATGAATCTATGTTACTTTGCTCTCCTTAGTGCCACATTCATTACAGAATTACTGTGATTATTTGGGGAGCAACATCCTAGATCATTATGACTTCGTGTGGAATGGTGGGACACGCGCAGAATATAGCACGTGTTTTCCATCCAGAAACGCTTGGTATCAGGAGGAAGCAGGCATTAATGTTACTTGCTGTTGTTGGCTATCATGCTGTGTATGCCTGGCACCTTAGAGCGATTGCTTTGGATTAGAGATGGCACTGAGCACGCAAAGGAAAAGTGGTACCTCACAAGAGCCCTTTGAACCAGTTCATTTGTTCTAGTCACTGGCTGTGGGTAGCATGACTTTATCTGGTACATGCAGGCTTTAAAAAGAAAAAGAAAAAAAAGAAAAAGAAAAGCCTGTTTATGCGCAAGGTTGTGCAGGTTTGGTCCGTGGGCCAGTTTTTCATTGTCCGGATTGTATTATGAACATTTGTTTATCCATGCAGTTATCTGTTCACCTGCGTGCTCGTTCTAGTAACTGGAAATCATGGTCACTCTCTGCATAAGCCTGCACAATTGTTTTACTCTTCTGCAATGTGCTTTAGTTTTGTTTTGCTTCTCCAAGTGACCCACTGCACACTGAGTAGCTTAAGCTTCCACTATTTGTGAATAGCAGCAGTTATTTATATAAATGAGATTATTGTATTTACCTTATTGGCAGTGGAGCGGGTAGACAATCTAATGGCCTAGTTTGCTGGAGCATTTTGGCACTCACTTTTAGCATCACGAGGCCTGTATCATCCATTAGCTTTTACTACTTAGTACTATCAATATTTATTCTGGGTCTTCAACATTTTAGTTTTATTTAGGAAATATAAGACGAAGCCAACAGGAGCATTTGAATGTTCTGATTTTTTTTTTTTTTAAGAAGAAAAAGAAGAAACAAACTAATAGCTGAGTTCTGCAGTTTGTAACTTGCAGTTAATGAGCAAAATCCCCTCAGCTGGTTGTTTGAGCTGATGGCAAAAAAAGTCACGATGGATTGTTACAGAGTAAGTAGGATGATTTGTTCCTACAGAAGAGATGGAATTTGCCTGTTTATTGTGCATCTGAATTTCCTTCTTAGATAAATAGGGGAGGCCACCATCATAATTATCCATTTCCCCCCCCGTGTGTATATGAACATTTTTATAGTAGACAAATAGCTTTTGTCCACTTAAGAAATGACATGAGGAGATTTAAATATGTATTTCTGTTCTGTGTTACTGAAACAACTCAGGCTTAAAAGTTTTCTTATGTGTGCTTTACCTTTTACCTGTGAACAACTAGTAATGAAATAGAACACTTTACATGAACCCTGGATGTAAATATTTTTTCAGAAAAAAATTCCCACATCTTTAATTCCTTTTATTTTTGCGCTGTGTTTTCCTGAAGTTATCTGCATGCATCCGTAACCTCTTCTGTGTGATCCCGTTTGCTACAGGTCTGTTCAGTCATCCAGTCCTTCCCTGCTACCCTTACAAGAGGTAACAGGCACTAAGTGGATATTCTCCAGACTCTTAAGAAGAAAAAATAATATAAAGAAATGATAGATTATGTGCTTCTTCAGGAATTTTTCCATTTAAAATATCTACATTTTAAAAAGCTTTCCGAGTGACATCTTTTCTTTTGAAATACTTATGTTGTACTGTTGCAGTGTGACTATATTTAGGGCTGTGTTTCATTAACAATTCTCATCTCAATTGTCCTCAGCTCTCTCAGCCAGACCCCTTTTGGTTTGCTGTGTTCCGTGGTTGGCTTGAGATCAGAAATGTTACTTCTGAGAGTAAAGAAAATCTAGTCAGCTTTGGATTTCTCCATACGTTTTGAATCAGGAGAGCTGTCGATATGCCATTTAATGGATGATGTACTATTTGATTTTTAGATCTTAAGAAAAGGCAAGACAGATGTGAATTCAATACATTTTGTAGGTTTATATTCTGAACATATTTGATTTTTACTTGTTTAATGCAAATCTGCTGCCATTTTTCATATTGTGAAATGCATCTGCAAATGGGCTAGAGGTGTTTCTCTCACCAGATTTTTACACTTTTAGTCTCATCTAGACCTCTACCTTCAACTGAGATCAATCATACTCTAAATAAGTCTACATTTCTGTGCTGACTCTAATAAAAATCTAGTTGACTAGCTCTCATATATCCTTCTACATTATAGATATCTGTAGGTGGTCAGATGACTCTTGATCTGACTTCAGGAAGTGAAGTGCTGAAACTTCCTTCACCATCAGTGTACATAAAAAGAAATCTTTTAATTCGCATTTAGAAAACATTTCAGGGATCATTAATGGTGTGTATATATATATGCATGTGTGTGTGTATACATATATGTATATCTACCTATATGTGTATATACATTTATAGATGGAAGTGTGGGTCCAGATTTTTTTAAGGCAAAAATTTTATGTAGGAACATTTTTTTTTTGTTACTTTAAAAATGACTGTGCATTTGTTTCACAGTAACCATACTTAGAATCAGCAATGCACTTTTTAATGTTTTTGTTGACCTCTGCCTCCAATATATTGATCAGCAGTTGCGCATTATGAGTTCAGGTTGGCTCACAAGTTTGACTAAGTGAAATGGGTCTCAATTTTCAGAAATCAACCCTGAAAGAATCAGGAAATTAAGTAAGCGTACCTGATTTTACTGTTGATCAGATATTTTGCTGTTGTGTAGGCAGAGGGGAGAAGCTCCTCATAATAACCTAGAAGTAGCAGAGAGAATCATGTACTTTCAATAGTATTAAGTCCCTCGGTACTAATCCTTTAAACATCCTGCAGCAGATTGGGAAGTTGATCTAACCTTTGCCGTCAGTACGTATCGGCCAACCTTGAACTCTGGAAACGAATGGGCTGAGCAGGGACAGTGTTGCAAACTTACTGTTTATTTGAAATTCTTGCAGTATGTGTTGTCTTATTCCAGTTTCACAGTTGTATGTTAGCATGGAGAATCAATTTTTAGGTTTGTTTGGGGTTTTTTTAAAATCTGGAGTCTTTGCTTCTAAAGGAGAAAAACTTAAAAATACAATTATTTTTTGTTATTTTCAAAATATTTTTTAAGCTTATTATTTCAAACCAAGCTCTCAAATTACTGGATGACTTTGAGTTATCAGTACTAGAGGAAATCTGTATCTCTATTGTTATCCTCCCCAAAATTTAAAGGTCCCGTTCTTCATGGTCCAATAAATGGTTTTGTATCCTACCTAAACTACTCTAAAATTAGAGGACAGAAAGACTGAAATGCAGCAATGAGAGTTTTGGCAATTGTTCTCGATCTTTACTGCAGAGTCAAAGCAAATGCTCTTTAAACTTATCGTGATAGAAGAGGTTGCTGCTATTTTGCATACCCCAGAGTGTGTGTTACAAGTTATCAGGCATTACGTAGCTCCTGCAACTCTGATGGTACTTTGAGACATAAACTATAGAACACACAAGCACGTAAAATGGGGCACAAGTACAAGAGTGCAGCGCACAGAATAACTGTCTTGGTACTGAAAGGCTTGTGAACCCATACCCGTGTTTTTTTAGTGGACTATTCAAAGTAGCTAGAGGTTAGGGTTTTTTTAATGAGTGTGGCCAAGATTACAATCTTCATGAAAAATTACTTAGTTGTCTAGGCTTCATTTAGCTTCCATTGTATGATAAACGTGGCTGGAGTAAGTACTGAGAGGGTTCCCCGGACCTGGTATGCAGCCCTTGCATTATGATGTGAAGGTTGAAGTTTTAATTGATCCTCTGCCAAAGGAATGCAGACCCTTGCCTGTCCTTTCACATGAAAGTATCCTAATTGTAAAGTTGGAGGCTAGACTGGCCAGTCTTTAAAAAAAGTGAGGGATTGTCTCTGCAGTCCCATGATAAGGGCATTCCCTGGTCAAAGGGAGGACTAAAGGTGGATCCTGCTTCCCGAATCAAGTGCGAAGCCCAGTGCAATCCTAATTTACTGCACTGCTATGACACATTTATCATTACTCTTCCCTGTCTCCGCTTAGCGTTTCACAAGATAAGAAGCAAGCTGAGAATGCCAGCCCTGTCACTGCAATCCTGATCTAGAGAGGGACAAAGGCATGGTGATGCTTATTTATTTTGTCCATGAATGAAATAGGTTGTTGTAGAAAGAAAAGAAAAATAGTGGCATAAGTTCCACTTCTATTTCTAGCTGTGTTTAAGAGGAAAATTGTAAGTTGCCTGCGTGTGCTCAAAAATTTCCCAAGTCCTGCGTTACTGCAGATCCTGACTTCATAAAAACAGCTGACACAGATCACAGAGATGCCTGAGAAAAATGAGATTTTAGGCACTTCTCTCTTCCCCATTTCCTTCCAGCTAGTTTAGATGATCTTTGAATTAGATGGAAGCTGAGTGCTTAAAATAAGGCTTCTGTAAATTCTGCAGAGTGATGTGGGTGTTGAAAAGCCAACCATCACGATGTTTTAGTCCTGTCTAGATTTGAACTGCGGTGACAATGCTGGCATTCTCAGCTTGCTTTTTGTCTTGTGAATTATTTTAGTAGAGCCAGTGGATAAGAATGAGTAATTATGGAGGTGTCATAGCAGCACCATAATTAGGATTGCATTGAGCATTGCAGTTAAATTTTATGCCTAATGCTCCCCTGCTGTCCTCCATCAGTGCACCACATTTGAAGTACAGCTACAATTAAACCATCATAAAATAGAGTACACAACTAGACAAAATGATTAAAAGGAACCTGAATCCATGTGGTGTTAGAGAGGAATGACTTTCTTATGACATTGGTTGTTCTTGCGATAGGTTGTAGATTTCCAAGTACTTCAGTTTGGTAATTTCCACCTCTGCCCCTCTATTAGTATTATAGTACGTGTCACCTTGGGCGCTATTATTTGGCCAATTGCAACAAAACCTCATCCAATACACACAAAAGAACTATAAATAATCTTGGCTTTGTTTATGCTTGAATAGTTCAACATGCCTGAGATGCCTAGGCACAGTTTGTGAACGCAGCTATATAACAATCTATGGGATATAAAGCCAGTTCTCTTTTTGAAATATACATTGGGTTTTGTTTTCTTTAGCTTGGATATTCACATCAGAGCTGTTTTGCAGGAAGCAGGCAGAACATGAATGAAAAAGTCTCACTGTGCTGTTGAAGCCCAGAACACCTGCAAAAATCTGCTGGAGTTTGCAATAACTCCAGGGTATTTCTGGCTTGTTCTTCTTTTATATAGCATTTGTTTATTTCCTTTTTCCTATGGTATTTGGAATAAGGCATGCGGTAGAATCCGTTTGCTACAATACAGTCAGAGGGCATATATGGCTTAATTGGTGGGTTAAAAAGCCAAACAAAACACTTATATACTTACTGAATCAAACATGAGTAACCAGTGATTCAGTCTTTTGGAGCAGGTTTTCAAATCTACTCGTCTCACATCCGCAACCCTAAACAAAGCGCGTAAAGCTGCAGACATGCCCCAAAGCAATTATTATTAGGCAGCTTTGTGTGGGTCAAGATCTATAATCCAGTTAAATATTTGGGAGCTGCCTGGGAGGGAGGTGAAAACGCTTTCTCTGTTGTCTTTTTCCAAGCATTTAAGACTTTAGAGTAAAGGAGGAGAGTTGCGGCTGAGAGCACGGAGTACAAGAGGTGACTAAGGAGGCACCTTAAGTCAAGTGGAGGTGAGAAAGCAGTGTGCGTGTGCAGAGAAGGCAAGTTGTGTAGTGATGATCTGGGAACAGTCAGCACACGGCTGTGTGCAGCTCCCAGTCCGCCTGCACTGGTGAGGGCTTGGAAGCAGCTCAAGCACAAGAGAACCAGCCCAGACTGTTCAGCAGGAAATCGGAGTGGGCATAAGGAGACTCCATGTTCTAGAGATCCTCTACTAGCATTGATTTTCTGTGACTCAGGAAGTCCCACGTAGCTATAATCTTGGACAAAAGGGAGAAGGACCATGCAGTAATCACAGTTTGGGTCCAGTTCTCCTGTGCTGATTTGGCACAGAAAAGCCTCAGTTCGTGTGTGTATGTGTGTGATATATATAGATATAGAGATAGATATATATACACACACATATATGTAGTTGGAGATTATCACCTTGTTTGATGGCAGTGACAGTTGACTTCTCTTTGACTTGCCTTTTTTCCAGGCTGATTGTCTTACTCCTAGGATCTAATTCTGCAAAGTGTGTAGCTTTGAAAGACAGGTTATAGCCACATGCAAGTTACTGGGCTCCATGTAGCAGTAACACAGAGCATGTTATACAAGAATTTGTATTTGCTGATCTAACGATCCTGACGTTTGAGGGACTACCACAAATTAACGCAGCATTCTGATGTAATGCTAAGTAAGGATCCTAGCAGCGAGTTTCCATCTTATTTACTAGATTTTCTGCTTGAAAAGCCATTCAGAGATCTCTACTGGATAAACTATTCAAACTTAGCGAAGTTCTTGTTTATAAAGACCTTACTGACTTCAGGAGGAAGATAGGTTGCTGTAATTTTTGCAGGCATCTGTCCTGTTCCAAAACTCTTTTATTGCTTGAAAATACCATTGCTTTTGTTTTCCCTAGAGCCTGCAATGCTGTTCAGACAGTGAAATATATTTTATTCCAGGAACTTTAGTAATAAATGAAATGTTATTTATTCTATTTTCGCTACACTTTTCACTACAAAAGCATGAATATCTTTTAATAACTCATTAAACTGACAGTCATTACAGTAGATTAATTCAAAAACATTGCTGAAAACACTGATGCCGAAATGTGCGTAATCATAAAATTTTACTAAAGTATGCCATCTAGAGGTCTTTGACAGAGCAGAAATAACACACCAGGGTCTTCAGAGAAACGTCATAATGTTATCTCTGTAAGTATTTTGTCTTAACTGTACGTAATCTTAGTTAAAACTCAACTTTCTGCATGAAACTATGAGCATGCATGCATTTTTTGACTGGTGACAGGGAATAAGCTGAGGTTAGTTTCATCATTTTTCTGATCCAAAACCCCAATTTAAAATAGACTTGCAGTTTACAGATTAGAATTTTTATCTTGCATGTATATAGCAAGACTTACAGTTTTCATTCACTTCATCTTTTTGATGTAGAACATAAAAAAGACTTTTCAAATGGTTCTGCATAATAAGTATTTGCATCATCTTTACAGTTAAGAAAAAAATGAATCAAAGCCATAGATAAATGTTCTCTTGTGAATATAGACAATTGAAACTATCTAAAGCATGAGGAATTGAGTGCACAGTAATGATTTTTGTTCCTAGAGCCTGCCTGTATCTTAACAGGTAGTGAAACAAAGCTTTATAATTTTGAAAGCAAAGGAACTTCTGCTTGAAAAGGAAAAAAAAAATGGAGTAGCAGTAATAGTGTTCATGAGGCTCATTCTATAGAAAGGAGTTCTGTAACAATCCTACAAGATAACAGCCACTTTTTTTCCCCCCTCCAAGAAAAAGATCTATAATCCTTTGTTTGCTTTTTCATCAATTAAACATGTAGGCTTCTTGTCAGGATTGCAACGGGCATTTCATTTACGTGGCAGTGCCGTAGTTCTATCAATTTAAAACTTGGGAGAATGGGTTTAGAATGCATTTTCTGTGACTGAATACAGAAGGAGTGCCAAGTAAACATTACATCATGAATTTGAATTGAGTAATGCTTGTGATCCCGGGCTTTTTTAGTACAAAGATGATCCTGAACCTTTGGGTATGATGAGAAAAAATAATATTACAGTGCATATTCTACTCTGTCTTCCGTAAATATCTGCTGGGATACCTTTTAGGTTGCAGTTTTCTCATCTCAGTTTCCTAGGCAAAGCTTGACTTTATACCCCGTGGCTCCTGTTGATGCATTTCTGAGGGCAAGAGAAAGGGAGAGAGTGGGATGTGGAAGCAGGTGGCCTCTGGTCTTGTTTCAAATGGACCGAGGATTTAAAATGGCACGTAAGTCTGTGTCTCTGAATTTCCTTTGTATGTTTAAAAGACAGGAAGGTACAAATTTGGTCCATTTGCATCTTTGTTTTCAGAGTAAAATGGACGTGAGAAGTCCGAGAAAGAAACTCTCCATTTGAACACAGAGAGGTTGTGCAGGGACGTGTAAAGATCTATCTATCTCGGGCAACTCTGAGCTTTGATTCAAGTTCTAGATGTGACCAATTATGTGAACTGCATTTACCTTTTCCTGAAGAAAAAACTGGAGGAAAGATTGCTAGTGAAAGGATTTTCTCCATTTCCTCTTTTCTTTCTCACTTTGACTTCGCTATAAATTATGTAGTTGAGAATGTGTGTTATTGAGAACGTACTAAATATTGCATTCCGATAATAAATATATAGCAGAGTCTGTGATGGAAATCCTAGCTGAGATGGAGGAACATTTCTCATTCTGGCTTTGTAGGAAGGGGAAAAAAAACCCCAACTTTCACTTTCTGGAGAATCAGAAATAGGCAGCAGGGAAGAAATTGTGGCAGTTTTTTAAGTCTAGATTTTCCTCAAGAGAAAAATCAGTCTGAGAGACACTAAGGAATAAAGCAGAGAGAAGCTCGGGTCTCCAGCAAACCCCATGGTTTACTGAGAGTGGAAGTTGGATTTGGTCCCTTCTAAATGAAGAAAGAAAGAAAGAAGCTGGTCTGCCTTATTTGTATTGTAATGAAACGTAAGATTAGACGAGATTACATGTGTGTGCATGCTTTCCTTTTTTTAAGAAGGATGCTCTAACATGTTGCTTCGTTTATTATTTCAGCAGACCAGTATTACAAAAGTTGCTGGTCACAGGTTCCTAAAAGCAGCTGGTGCAGAGGTAATTTTGGAGAGGCGAGGAGCAGTGTTCAGCCTCTGGTAGAACTGCATTTCTGGATGTGCACTTAAAGAGCCGGGGAAGGAGCAGAGCTGCAATCAGCTCCGCAACCTAGATAGCAATATTAACAAGTAATTAAAACTTGATTCCCTCCTCCGTCTTCCCCTGCACTGTTCCTCACCTACCTTTAAAAATCACCTAAAAAATTGGTTATGAATATTAACCTTTCTGTTGCTACAGACAAACGCAACATGTGGTGGTGGATTAATAATTAAAATCAGGAAACTGAGAGCACAAGCACTCGAGGGAGTCAGCAGCAATAATGTTATTGAAACAGCCAATTTAAGAGTCAGAATTTCTGAAATAATTTCAATGTTAAATTTTAGGATGACCTATAAAAGATCAAACAACATATAAATCATCAGCAACTACACCAACTTTTTGCGTAGTTGGAAGTTTATAATCAGCCTGTTTCTCTGCCTCTCTGTGTTTGGAGAAACAGCAAAGCCTCATAAGCTCAGAAAGCTTCTCACAGGTAGAGTACACAAATAAATGAGATTTGAGCACTTCAAGTAATATATACATTGCAGTCATACAAGAGGAGGTGAGGAAAAAAAGATAAGTGATTAGACGCTGAGCTCTGTGCAGCCACAGTTAGATTTTTACGTATAATCAGGCCTGCCCTAGTATAAAGGTAGTCTGAGTGTCTGTGTTGTATTATAGGCACTGGTGTACTTAAATGAAAGCCATTTAGGCTGTGTAAGTACTTCTGGGAATTGCTAGCCCTGTTCTAAAACTGTGGTTTGTTTATTTTTTTGAACGTAGACATTTTTTTTGCTTCATTTTTTATTTTACTCTCATTTTCCTTCTGTCTCTTAACCGCTGAGGAGAGCATCTCAGCCTGGTGCCTCCTGGCATTCCCCCTTAATGAATTGTTCTCCAAGCCCCTTCCTGACTTTGCCCTTGGATCGGGCACCCAAGGCCCTTTAGACTTCGGGAAAATCTCCTGTGGGACGTGTGTGCCACAAAGTGGGTTCTCAAAAAAGCCAATTAGTCCATGCAAAAAGTTGTTATAATCATGATTCTGGCTTGTGAACGTGAAAGCTGGGCTTTTCCTCTCTTCTAGCTCTGAAGCTGCCTCGATGACATTTCCTGATGACAGCTCATAGAGCTGTTGTTGGTTTTCTTTCTTTTTCTTTTTTCTTTGTTTTTTGTTTCAGTTTTAATCCCTATATAAAGGTCATTATCAAAATGATTTTTTTTTTCTCTCTTCAGTTTTCCAGCTGCCGCCTCTTTGAATACCTGTTTGCTCTGAAAGGCCACTAGATGTGCTTCAGAGGAAGCCTGCCAAAATTTCAGAACCCTACTGCTTCTCAGTGAGGGCAGACCACCCTCTCAGATATTGATCTCAATATTAAGAGTTGCAATCATTAATAGTGGCTAACAATAGGAAAAGTATTAAATCTCAGGGATCTAAAACTAAAAAAAATGAGAGTAAGAGCTTTCATGCAGTAAATTTTATTCCACGTATGTTAAACAAAGAATTCTTGTATCTTCTCCTGCAGTATCTGGTTCTGGGTGCCCACAGAAACAAGACGCCAGGGGAGGTGGTGGTTCACAATGAAGCTCTGAACTGTTTATGAATGTTAAAATAATGTAGTAATCTTTGCCTTCACAAGAAGTGCAGAAAGTTGCTTATTCATCAGTTGAAAGGTATCTCCTCTGCCTTTTCCCCTGTCCAAATAGTCTCACTGTTGTCATATTGATTGAAAGTAACCATCCATTTTCTTACCTCAAGTAAGTCTCTATTATTAGAGAAATGAGGGGCAGCAGCATGCGGTGTTTTATCTGGAGCTTTTCTAATTGGGACTCTGCCTGTGTGCTAGAGCTGCTTTTGATTTTCAGCACTCCAGGAAGCCAGCTTGACTTAAATCATAACCTTGGAATTAAAATGTGTGTGTGTGTGTGTGTAAATGTTTTTTAAGTAGATGGGTTTTATAAGAATGTATAACGGGAAATAAAGCATTGAAAGTTTGCATTTCTCTTTCCCTCTTCATCATTTCTGTGGTTACTCTGCTGGTAAAAGTATTAAGACTCCAAAATCTAGTCTTTCGAATTTAAAGCATGTCGTTGTTTCCCGTTGCAATGTCATTCTTGTTAATTCTATATGTTGCAGTACCATCCAGAAGCCAGTATCATGATCAAAACATTGTAATGCACTTTGCTGTACAGCAGAATAGGAACACATAGTTTTTCCACCCTTCAAAGTCCCTGTCCTTCGCTGTCTTTTGGAGGTAACTTAATATGTTTTTTACAATATTAACTATTCAGCTGTGTTCATGTATTGCCTCTCATCCGTCTCCCCCTTGACAAACGGCCATTAACTGTTTGAACTCCTATGGTTATGAGAGCAAAGATCAGGTTTGAGGAAATGCTTAAATGAATAAAATAATACATTGTGAGAAAGAGATAGAAATGTGAATTTTTGAAGCTTAGTCGATGGTGACTTAAAGGGAGCCTTGAGTTCTCTCCACTACCTACATCCTACTTTTAGGTGCCTCTGATTGCCCCTGCCTTCATCTTTCTGCTCTCCCTTCTTTTCCTGCACTGTATAGTTTCTTCTCACCCCGTTAGTCGGCTATACCCTAATTTGTACACAGTGTATTTTCCTTCCGTTCCCAGCACTAGGTATGTTTCTTCCCCTTGAGCACTTTCATTTCTCTCTCCATTGCTCCCCCCGACTTGCCTAAGATTTTCAATCGTCATTTCATGGCAGTGGTCTCTGAACCTCCCTATGCTCACACCGCTGTACCTGCCACGGAAAGAAAAACGCATTACTTGATTCATTTTAAAAATGATTTTACAACACATTGAGATAAAAAGGCCTGGGGATATAAACAAGCTCAGAAATATTTCGAGATCAGGTAGACATAATTAGAACACAGACTGTTGATTAGATTGTTTCATTTTGCAACAATGCGAGTTTAATCACGTTGGAAACTGGTTACAGGATTTCTTGTGGAGATTAGATATTTCTATCGTGTTTTAGTCCCCTGTAATTACACAAATAAATGCTGGTTGTTTACTTTTTTGGGCTTACTTTTTTTCCTGTCAATGTGCAGATGGTAACTGGGCCTGTTGCTCAGCAGCCACATCAGGCGCGACCAAACTCCTTACGACACCGGCTGCAAAAGGAGAGGAGAGGTCACTGCCCTTTTTCTTTTGTAATGGGATTACTCCGTTACCCACTTCCCGCTTCCTCCCTCTCCCTGATCAAAGCTCTGTTCCCTTCTGTTTGAAATCCCAGACATTAAAGTAGAAATTATTGCATCCAGTTCAGGCTATACAGAAGTGCCCTCCTGAAGCAAAACCACACACAAAAGAAAAGAGAGCATCTCGGTGCCCGAATTGCTGAAGGTCAGTACAAGGCTCTGTTGCAGTGCAATGCTCCGAGGAGGGTCAGAGCTGAGCCTGGCTGTCGCAGTATACCCTTCCAGAGCAAAATGGCGGTCTGTGGAGGTGCCCCAGGCGCTGTATTGCCATGCCAATGTGACGACAGCACCTGAGTTTAAACGGCCTTTCCTGCACTGCGCAGTGCTGGGGTGGCAGAGCTGGCCCCCAGCTCTTCTGCACCTGGCGATGTTCACATCCATTCTCCTGTGCAGGTGCAACCACACAGGTGCACCATGCATCTTTATTTTTACATATATATATATATATATATATATATATATACTCACACACACACACACATACATATATACATATCTATAGTGCTAGGCTAGCAAAAATATGTAAATAACTTTCACATGGGAAACAGCAGAAACATCTCGGCATTTTTCCTTCCTTTGGCTTACGAGGATGCAGCCTCACTGAAGTAAAAGAAGTTGCCCTCTTTCTTGGCAGTGCACATTAGCTGCCTGCTGGTTTCTGTATCACCCCCGCTGCACGCGGCACTGCTGATTCCCTGGGGAGAGGTAGCACAGCTGTCAGTCCCCTGCCTTTGCTGCCACAGAGCAGTGCACGTGACAACGGGATATGGCCAGTTTATGAAGGCAGACCTAGACTACCTTTCCTGCAGATGAAGTTTTATATTATGGACATATCAACGTCAAACTAGTTGAGATGTAAATGATTCTCCTAGGCTTCTGCATGCAATATGAGACCCTGTTGTCCTTCAGTGTGACAGAGGAATTTTATGAGATTCCAGGAGACTGAATGCACCAAGTTGCACCAGATAATCTTATGGGAAAACAAATTAATTGTTTTCCCATGAGCCTCCCACATTTTAAGCCTCTTGGATCTGCTTTCCACACTCACCTAGTCAGATTATTCACATGCTGCCTAGACTACCACCCTTATATAGTTTATATGTCATCTAATCCAACCATGGACCCAGCAGATATCAGTTCTATGGCTTTAATAATGTATTATATAATATAGAATAACTATCACCCCGTAATTGTTTCCTGATTGCAGATAATTTTTTTCTTTTTTCTTTTTTTTTTCTTCTCCCTAGCTCCACCCTGATGTATCAAATACATCTTTGGTGAAGCAAATCTGCAAGCAATCGGCTTCAAAAATTGCAGGTACGCATTACCTTGTGAACAGGTGGCACAATTTCCAACATTAATGTTTCTGTAACATTAAGAAATGGATAACCTTGTGCACAGTTCCATATTATTGAGGTTTAGGAACTCTGCATTTACCCACAAGACTTAATTCTATAAAGTAAACTTTAAAAAATGTTTTTAACAGAACTTTTTTCCTGCAACGGAAGTCTGTTAAACTTTGAGCGTAACGAGCAATCTCTCTGTATGCATTCCACATAAAGGGGTAGGACATGTTAAAAGTCAGTAGCTCTGTGTATATATATCCAGACAGCAAAATTGTCATCTTGAGCTTTTTTTGCCAGGAAGGGAGAGTAGTATGACAGTGCTAAAGGTTTTTGTGTCTCTTTCCCCTGTGGATTGATTTTGAAAACTTAATTCTAATGTGCACACTGCTGGATTCACCTTCTGAGAATAAGAGAATCTGTTCTTAAAAATAGGTCGAATATGGTGAGGAAACAAAGGGAAAATATTGAGAAGGAAATGGAAAAATAAATTGTGTGATACTGAGGAGATAATGTTGGTAAGAAGTCCAGAGAAAGAGATGGGAGTAGAAAGATAAGGAGAGCATTCAAATATGCAAATGTGAAGCATATGAAGACGTATAGAGCCAGTTAGAGGAGATTTTAATAATAAAATCAAAATTTTGATGAGATATATCAAGGTATGAATGTAGAACACGATCCTTATAAGTGCAGCTCTATCAATTTTTCTATTAGACAGTGGATGTTCAGTCCCTTTCTCACTTTTTTTTTTGTCTCAATTGAAGGTTTTCTGTGGCAACACTGCATTTCTTTCAACCAAACCACTGTTCTCTTGATCACCTATAGATCCAGAAACATCATCAAAACTTTCTGTAGCTCACAAGCCTGTCTCTTACAAGTAGAGTCACCCCTCAGAAAGAGTGGTCTTAAATTCCTGGAGGAAATGCCTCGTGCAGTCAAATGGGCCTTGTGAACAAAAGAATGCGATGTGAGGTTCACAAAATCTCCAGCTTAACACAGTTTCCTGCGCTACTTATTCACTTGAGGTTTGAAGAAACCAGTCAGCCAAAGCAGTTCAAATCTGATGCTGGGGAAACTGTGAAAATTTAATGCAAAAAGGAGAAACATTTCTCCATGCCACAGTGAATACCAAAACATATTGGATAACACTGCCTCAATGAAAGTGTGATAAACCAGTTTTTAGCATAACATTCTGTATTATCTCTTCGCGTAATACCTAGTGATTCTTTGGCAATGTAATCCATAAAGACAAAATAATACATAAAAGGTGCAGTACACGGAGGAGATGATAGATAAACACAGGACCTAGATTTCCTTTTGAGGTCCATGCTGTGCCATTGGAGGAAGCACGTTCAGATACCAAGAGAAGACCCTTCTGTCCATCCACAAAGGTCAGAATATCTCACCATCTTTGCAGTTTGAAACTAAATTCTCGACAGTCTGAATGATGCTTTGCCTAGGCCAAAACGAGCAGAATACAGAATTTCAGGGTCTCTGGGACTAATGTGTTTTTATTAAGCCATCCATGGTTGGGTTAAAAGCACCCAGAGAGGTGTGTGTTCTCTTTAGGGTAAATTGTTCACTTCTCAAGTTCTTGGTTACCTGAAAACTGTTTCTTTATGAATTGAGTCTGGGTCATGGAGGTGACACTGAGTGACCAGGTACTGCTAGTTCTTCAGCTTCTTCTTCCAGCAGTCTCTGGTCACAGTCCCACTGTGTTGTCCACGGAAAAAGTTCAGTGCGTAAGTCATCATGGCGGACAGTTTGTAGCATGAGAGCAGTACCTTAGAAGCAAAAAAGGCCTGCTGTGCCCGNTTGGTTACCTGAAAACTGTTTCTTTATGAATTGAGTCTGGGTCATGGAGGTGACACTGAGTGACCAGGTACTGCTAGTTCTTCAGCTTCTTCTTCCAGCAGTCTCTGGTCACAGTCCCACTGTGTTGTCCACGGAAAAAGTTCAGTGCGTAAGTCATCATGGCGGAGGTGGACAGTTTGTAGCATGAGAGCAGTACCTTAGAAGAAAAAAAGGCCTGCTGTGCCCANAGTCCCACTGTGTTGTCCACGGAAAAAGTTCAGTGCGTAAGTCATCATGGCGGACAGTTTGTAGCATGAGAGCAGTACCTTAGAAGCAAAAAAGGCCTGCTGTGCCCGAAGTGTTAGGAGAGCTCAATTACATAGCCCATTTGGATGACGCGATTTCCTACCAGTCCTCTGTTCTGAGAGGTGGTTGCGCTCTCTGAGTAGGAGTCAAGAAGCTAAAGAAACTCCTAAGTATCGTTCAACTTTATTAAACACAAATAACACTGTTCTGCAGTTCCACATCATTTTCAGCCCGGCAGTATCAAAATGCATGACTATCATTAATGAAAGCACACAATGTATACCTGAGACAGAAAATCAGTGTTCTTATTTTAGCGATGCAGATGATGAAGCAGAACGTGGTAATGTATCTGTTGCAAGGACAAACGCAGTAGGACTGTGGCAATGGCAAAAAATTGAACAGGGTTTTCCTGTTGTAATCAAAAGATGGCATTTCCAGCACACCAAGAACTAGACTCTAGACTGAGGGTAGGTCTGGGAGAAAAGATGTAGAATGATTATACTGATTCCTTCTCCTTTGCCATAGGCTTGATGTTATTTAATGATTGTTTTACTGTGGTGACCCAAGGCTCTACTCTGTAAGGCTCCTTGCACACAATTAAAAAAAAAGGTAATCCTTACCCAAAACCGTAGGTTATAGACTGCACTTCATCTGTTATAACTTTAAAATAACCAAGATTTCCCTGGGGTGGGGGGGGTAATCAAGGAAAACTAAACTAAATATCTGTATTTCAGCCAGAACACTGCATTTGGGGATAGTTTCCCATGTTCTTACAGAGAAAGGAGTTGCAATACACTGTATGTACCATTACTAATACGTGACATAAAGAAATANTGGGGTGGGGGGGGTAATCAAGGAAAACTAAACTAAATATCTGTATTTCAGCCAGAACACTGCATTTGGGGATAGTTTCCCATGTTCTTACAGAGAAAGGAGTTGCAATACACTGTATGTACCATTACTAATATGTGACATAAAGAAATACAAGGAAGTAGACTAATGATTTTGTCATTATCATCAAGACTCTGTCCCAATCTTGTCTGCAATGCAAACTATAAAGAAAAGAAAAGGTAAGATTGATGGGGTTTTTTAATTTTACTTTTAAAAACTTTTTTCTTTTTTTTTTACATCTGAGGTAAATGTGCTGAACAGTAAATCCCAACCTGACGGATTTCATCAGGTCTCTGTATAACAAGCACTCTTTTTCAATCTTAAAATGTCACCACTGCATAAACCTTTTCAATGTTCCCTCCTGTTCTCTAAACCCTTTATAAACCCATTATGATTTTTAAAAGATTTTATTTCTTACAGCTACTGCATAGAGAATGTAAAACCAATTTCTTCATCTCCAGGATGCTGTAACCCGAGGTAATTTCCAGAGTGGTTGAATCAAAATTTTTATGAAGAATATACACTCATTTGTCCCCTAACAAGAAAAAATCTGAAACATTGCTTAAGTTGCTAGAGCTAAAAAATATGCCCATAAATATGGTTGAGTTACTTTAAATATTTGAAGTATACTGAAGAAAGTAAATAACGTTACAATTTTCACTGCAGCAGCCGACAGCTGGCTGGCTTTAAATCTTAGTGGAAACAACATTTCTGGATGCTCAGAGCCTCCGCTGTTCCATTTCAGCTAAAGGCAGGATTACTCGATCTGTATTATATCCTCCATCTCATTTTCAGCTCTATTGCACCAATTATGCAGCCTCGAGGCTTATAGAGGCTTATATTGAGTTTCAGATAGATATAAGAAAGTAGTCTATATTCTCTGTGATAAAAATAGTCATTAATTACTGAGACTTGTAAACCGCTTAGCATCCTTCTTAATGTGGTACATCAGGCACTTTACTGCATTCTATTGCTAATCACCAAAGAAGAGAGGGGAAAAATACTTCATGAAGAATATGATCTTTTTCAGTTGGAATTGAATGCTGGAGTTAGAGGGATCTACAGAATAGGCTTAGCCACTTCAGTATGAATTTGTTTTTCAAGGGCTTCATTGTTTGTGTCTATAAAATCGATTAAATGTTGATGTTGAAGGCAGCCCCTTGTGCGGGGTTCACCAATATAATCAAACTCCTTCCCTAACCTGCATAGTGGTGTGATTGTATAGAAACAAAGAAGCCTTATCTAAGTGGAAAAGACATTTTCAAGTAGGAGGGTGCCAGAGTGAACTAACAAAAGCCATTTTAGAGTTCTTAAAAGGACAAGAACAACAACAAAGGCTTGTTAAATTTTATACACATGTGAATAATGCACCAACCAGTCCAAATATGAAATGGCTAATTATCATTCATCTGTTTGTGGGCTTTCATGCAACGGAAGACAGCTGATCAATAACAATTTAAAACCCCCATTCAAATCTGTTTTTAAAGCTCTAAACTTCATATTCTAAGTCAGACAGAATAGACCAAGTGAATACTAAGTGAATAACTTCAGGTTTCATGATTTTTTTTTTTTTAAGAAGAAGTTATTCAGTCTATTAAAGGAAAACTCATTTAACCTGTGTGGTTTTAAACATTTATTTACTGCTTAATTTCTCTTTGTTTTGAAAAGTGTCCATTTGCAGTTTTTTCTTGATTCTCCAGAGATGGATGATTTAGTTACAGAAGCAACTCTTTTTAAGTCTTTTGTGGCTTCCAGTACTATAGTACGTAAGTGCCTCTGTGTGCATAATTCATCCACATATACAATTGCTTATCTAATTGGGAAACAATGCTCCTTTAACTCAGTTTGGAAACTGATAAACAAGGGAACTGAAGATTTATCTACAATGTGGCATCAAGAAGTCCTGTGCTCCTGAGTTACAGGTCTCAGGCACACACCAAATCTACGTAAGGACAAGACTTTGGCATGCGTCTTCCCACACCTCCTGCGTTTTTGTGGTGATGCAGCCAGGCGAGGTCATGGCACTGGTAGGCAGCCAGGAGATCTCTTGCTAGGGATTCTCCTGCCTGGTCAGTGGCTGGGGGGTGGAGGATGCTAGGAATGTGGACTGCACTACAGCATGCAGCTGTGTCGCAGTTTAGCATAGGTACAAGCGCATTTATGTTGCATTCAGCTAACAGTTGTGTTTGTAGGTGATAGTCTTTGTTCAGCTTTAAGAAAAACCTGAGAAGCAGAAGCACCAAATTATGAATCCTAATCTAGGATAAATGGTAATGGTGGAAATAATGGCATATAGATTAATATTGGCTCAATAAAGGATAACATCTATCCTAAAAGTTTCATCTCACTTGCGTGCTTAAATCACCATAGCTGCAAAAGCACTATCAGAAGGTAAGCTTTTACAATTGAATCGGTTAATGTGGATTCACTGACAATCCATTGGACTGACTAAAAGTAGTAGTCCAAACCAAATCAATAAGTAAAAGAGTAATATGTTTGGAGATATTAACCGCATCACAGCAGAGGTGTCATGTGTTCCAGAGCCACAACAGACTGCAGCCATGGAGAATCTTTAGCAGATCAGCATTCATTGCTCACAGCAAAGTCCTTTGGGAGGAAAACAAAAACAAACCCCAAAACTTATCTGAGGTCTAAACTCTGGGCAATTGAATTTAGAGATAATTCCTTTGATCACCTTAATGCAAGTGAGTGCTATGACTGAACTACCAATTAAAAAAAAAAAAAAACACAGAACTGTACCAATGTTTACATATTACAACACCCTCTAAGAGCCCAACTGTAAAACTGCGAACTTAATTATATTTAGGAAAAAGACACACACACCTCTCAGCTTCCAAAATAACATTCCATCGTTCACAAAAGATAGCCTGTTCTTTTACAATCGACTAATTTTAGAAAATTTTCAAATATGTAATATCAGCCTGCTTTTCTAATACTTTCTTCTCACTTTCCTCCTCTTAACAATAATGACAAGACCCAATAGGATCTTACTCATTTATTTCTGTATTTGTCCATGTCCCTTTAGGTTTATACCTCTAGTATGATAGAGGGATCTTGGTGATGGAGTATCCAAGAACTGCATGTGGCTCTTGAGTTTCTGTGAGCAGGTAGAGGCAGATGAATAAAGCCTGGCAGGTTTGAAAAGTGTCACAAATACCAGGGACCTGAAAAGAGAGAGGTAAGGTTTTTCAAATTATTTAACATTAATTATTTTTAGTGAAGAGTACACTTACCACTTTACAGATGCAAAGAAGATCTTATACTGACTGAGAAAGGTATATGCATGAATATAATTTTTTTTTTTTCTCCCAATATATATTGTCATCCTTTAAATTTTATCCAGTGTTTTTCCTGACCTTCATATCTTTTGCAAGCAAGCAATCACTATTCATGGCATTTTCCATCAGATTGTTTTGCTGTTACATATTGGTTCTAAAATTACTGGTCTCATCCAGTTTTAATTTTTTTTCCTTGTCACCAATAGTATTGCAGATTATGTCATGACCGTGCACCAAATGTATTTGCAATGCTGTGGAAAGGAGAACTAGGCTTGTTAAAAAATCACATCCTTATTTAATTCTTTCATAATATGCTTTTATTTAGTTTTAATAGGAAATGGGACAACATGAAATGCAGATTTTATAGCTTTTATACACTAATTTACTCCTGATACTTTTTTCCCCCAGTTTATTGCAACAAGATAATTGTACTGACTGTGTTATGGTGAATGAAAAAAGATTAGGGTATGTAGCATTCCAATGTTTTTGACAGGTTGGTATATTGCAACTTGAAACGTACAAGTCCTTTCAGTGTTATTCTCTCTTGCTCATTAAAACTAAGAACAAGATTTAGGAATCTGATGCTACTTTTCTTGACTGCCTTTAAGGAAGAGCAGAAATAAGATCTTTGCACTGGTGACACAGATCCCATTCACATATTCATACTTGTGACCTAAGGGCTGATTTCCTCTCTCACTTTCATTCCCATTCTCAAACTGAGACTGAAGGAAAACAAGGATGGAGATAGCCAAGTGGCACCTCCAATATCTGTGAAATCAGATGACTTAGTATTCTTTGCTGGCCTCCATGTAAGGGCAGAACCTGGCTCTGCAACAATTATTTCTGTGAGATGCTAACCTAGGAGGACAAGTTCCTTGTCTTTGTGTCTGGTGGAGAGGAGAAGACTAAGTCCAATAATTTTTGCCCAATATGACCTTTGACTGCACTCCATAGTGCAACCTGGCCTCACTGTCACCAGCTCTGATGTTATGTGGCTCTTGAAAGGTTTACAGGATTTCTCTTCTGTAGAAACAGGAGATCTAGGGAGGTAAAGGGGTTGGTGTTGTGGCAGGAGCACACACACCCACCCCTCACCCCCTCAGTAAAGACAAAGGCTTTTGACATGGAAGCTGCCGGCATTTTTGTGCCCTTATTTTCACACCTCTAGTGTCACACCACAGATGCTGTCACGGAGGTACTCAGGTCAGGCGCCAACTTGCACGTACTCTCCCCGATGGTGGCAACAAGAAAAGTGGGACTCCTTTGTCAACAGACAGGGTCCCCAGTCAATGGGGCACCTTGGCTCAGAGTTGCTTCCAGTCCAGGACCAATAGATGACCACAGTTCAGATCTAACCAGGCTATAAAATGGGGTCACCACCAGAAGCCCTTTGAGTGGTTCTCTTTGGAGCAGCAGGTCTGTGATCAGAAAGTCTCTCCTTGGGATTAGGATACCACCCAAGGAATCTTCCCAGGAACAAATGCCCTCACCCTCCTTTCGGTGCATGATTATTTCTTCTGGATATACCCTTAAGTGAGCCCTTGCCCTTTTTGGGTCAGCTATTCTGTCTTCTGAGTATCCTTGAGTGAGAGGTTTCCCTTTTGTGAGTGACACTTTGGATCATTATTCTCATGTGTTATTGTGTAGTAACAACATCCCTGACTGATATACCGAACCTATAATTTGTTAAATGTTATTGGAGTTCTATTTTTGTTACCCCCGTTGTCTTGTTGGTTTTGGCTGTTTGGTTTTGGTTATGAATTAAAGTTTGTTTGAGCTTATTAACTGCATAGAGTTGTTTTGGCATACACCCATGACAGGTGTACATCTGGCTTCTTTCCTCAGAAGAGGGTTTGGATGTTGTGGAGTGCAAACTTCTATTTGGAGCCACAGAAGTCCCTTTAGAGTCAGCCATCATGATGGAATGAAACAGCATCCTTGATGGGGTTTCTGCTAGTAGGCTAAGTCCTGCGCAAATGCTCAAAAAATAGGTGACTTCCTTCATAGTAACTCCTTTCCTCTGTTTGTGGAAGTATATATTGGGTTTTGGTAGAATTTAGATCATGTTCTGCCTTCTTCCCCATGGATAACAGAACAGGAAACTTCACACCAGAGAGGAATGGGTCAGGCGGCATAAAAGTCAGTCCTGGAAAGAAAAGAATATTCCTGTCAGGTGTTTAAACAGTATATGCACTTTTAGTTCCTATATGGGGAAAAATAAGTGATAATAACTCTACCGTGTGCCTTAGGATCTCTGGGTTGACACTTTCCTTGTCTCGCTCATATGCCTCCATAGGCATAAAGATCTGATTAGGAGTGTGGTAGTTCAGCAGAACAGAGTGAAAGGTGGGCTATCATTCCAGCAGATAAATGTCTCAATAAGTCAATCTGACTTTTGTACTTTGAGTTTAATATCTACTGTATACCAGCCAAACCAACCTTTTAGATTTAATAGGACAGTTTCTTGACTTTGTGAAAGTTGCAGTTCACTGGGCATTATTCCAAAAAGCATCCATTTCCAGTACTGAAATGACTTTCAGGATCAAACCATGCTTTGCATCTCTGGTTTTCACTAAGATTGCACTGTATCCATTACCCTATCAAAACTAAAGACAAAGTAGAAGTGGCTTTTCTCTCTCGTTTAATCATCACTGTTAAGAGTTGCGGTTATAAGGACAGTGCCCCGTGGAAATTTTCACATTATGGAGTACTGTGAGAACTGCCTGAGCCTGACATAGGAGATTTTAAATAAAGTGTCTGTGAAAAACATAAGAAGCCAAAGTTGTCTATCCTCTGTGCGGCTTAATATCTAGAAATGAAATTAAGCTGTCTTTAAAAGGTTATGTCTTTTAATGATGGTGCAGTATTTAGAGTCGAGTAAGTTATCATTTAGTAAACTAAATGATTCTATGAAACCTCATTCCTTGCTGTCCCAAATGCCATTGTTACATACCTCCGTTACCCATACTCCATATGGCAATTCAGTATCTTAAAAAATCAGACATCTGTAATATTTTGCTTTTTAGAACAATTATAGAAAACTCTATCTAGATTAGATATTTAACAGTCCCATTGTAAAAATTCTTTGGTATCCTCTCCTAGGGTGACTGTGATCTATCTTGATTGTGTTTTTTTTCTATACTATGTCTATTTCTTTCTGCTTATCCATTATACACTTCTTCTTAATCATAACTATGTTGATGGGCTTAGAAGGACACGGTGTTGATAACAATTTGAATCCTGTCCTTGAATGTCTATACAAGATCTAGGAGAACTAGCTTAAAGAAATTCCCTCTCTCTTCCTGCACATCCCCTTGCCTTTGCTGTTTTCTGTCATTTGCGTGCAGGTTGTTATCTGCCAATGAATTAAGGAAGATATATGAAATGAATGAGCCCTCCTTTGAACCAAGCGAACCTTCACTGAACTACACTCTTCCAGAGGTTCAGCAAAAAGGTATTCTTGTAATGCTTAGGGGTACTTCCCTTTAGTTTCTCAGGGAGGACTGGGCACACAGTCAATCAGCTAGTTTGTCACGGTACTCTGGTGAACAGTGGTGAACAGTAGGACTCTGAAGACCAAAATATTCATGCATGCTCTTTATACGGAAACAAAGAGCTGCTGTACCATGGTGACAGTGGAGTCTGTGAGGAGGGACATTCTGCCCTCAGACTGCAGTCTGGGTCAAGCAGATCCCTGAGCCACAGTGTCGAACAAGCTTGCATTAAGCATAGACTCCTCTTGGACAGGGTGTTGGATAGCTCCAGTCAGCTCACCAGGTACCCCCGTTAAAAGTTACCTTACGGTGCTGAGAGTCATGATGGGGACAGGAATGTGTGGCCGGGCCAGGAATTGCCAAAGGCATTTCTGTGCCATACCAAGGGGCAAATCTGGGTGGCCAGGCACCTCATTGCACAGCACCGCATCAGCTGAACCGGAAACCTTTGAAGTAGTCTGGACTCAAAGTGACACAGCCACATATCCTTGCAGTGAGAGAAAATCTGAACATTAAGGATTGCAGCTATCTTTCTCAGACTAATCCAAAATACCTGGCCAGAGATATTTAAAGGGGCCCAGAAAGACACAGTTTTGGAATATCTTAAAAAGAAAACCCCAAATCCCTCAATCTTTTTAATCCATTAACCTGAATTCCCTTAATTGCCTTTGCTTCAGTCTCTTTCCTCCATGAATGTATTTAAATATAATGAAGTGTATCATCAGGACAGGGAAGAGTAGAAACGTATCCCAAGGTGACCTAATACAAACAACAATATTAAGTCTCTAAACACAATTTTCAAGCATGTAATAGGCGAAATGTTGCTGACACAAGAACTCCAAATAATTACAGGCTGCAGTAAGATTAATAAAAATAAAAGTATGTGTGTGAACAATTAATTTACTTGTTTGCTGTACATACCCTATATACAGGACAAATAGCAGTAGCAAATACATAGTTCATATGGTAATGGCTTCCTTCAGTAGTAATGAGAATATCTTGACTGCTTGTGAACATGAGAAGACAGTGTGGCCAAATTAACAGTGAGAATGTGTTTCATAAATGTAGTAGTATTGAACCTATTACACCATTGGTATTTGGCTAAATTTTTTCCTCACCTAATGATCAGGCAGGTAATTCTAAGAGCAATCGGGTCACTTCAAAACTCTCCAGTATTTTTAGGTGGATGTAATTTCTTCATTCTCTTCTTTCATCTGGTTATCAAGCAAGCATTGCATTCATTTTAAGGGAAGCAACATTGTAAGAAAAGGTGTAGTAGATTTTGGTATACATACAGCCCTTTAAGGCATCCACAAAAACAAACAAACCAACCTCTGTGTAATTCTTAACTACTTATATTTTATTCAGATTAAATATTACTATTTGAAACTAATATTCAGTGTGCACATCCGGAAAACAACAGAGGAGCTAGTAAAATTGATTGCAAATCTAATATTCCTCTAGCCAGCACAGCCTCAAGCTAAAAAACAGTTAACATGCTAGAATCAGAGAGCTCTTCTGCTTCCTCCAGAGTCTCTGGCTCTGTGTTATAAAATACTGAACTGCATTTTCAAATGCTTTGCCAAAAAGAGCAATCAATGTTGCACTATTTAAAAATCAAGGGAATGATCCTATTCATCTTTCATCTGAAAACTTCCTGGAAAAGTTTGGGGAGTTCCTTGGATGAGGACGCTTCCCCATCTTCGTTCTATGAATGCACCAAGCCATTGAGTTCAGTGGTGTGTGGGCTCCCACACACCTCTGTGTTTCTGAGCAAACTCTTAGAAAGCTTTCCTTTATGCTGGTTTCCAAAGTTTGTAAGTGGCCTTGCTAACTATAGCTGGCAGACAGCATGTGAGGTGTTTCCATTCTTTATCTTGAAACCAGCTTTTGTCCCTCTGTCTTATTGCTAACTGCAGCAGAACGTGCTAGCACACAATGAGTGCTGAGATGGGTCGAGTATCTTAGAGGTTCGGATGCAAAATCTTCACCCAGAAAATGAAAATTGCTTTGTTGACAGGGATTACATCTTTGAGCATTGACCTTATGTCATCCAAGTCAGTTTAGGATGCAGCTGTATAAAAGACTGCTTTAAACCTAACTCCATATTACCTGTGGAGGTTTTTTTTGGTTGCTGAATGATGATGACGAGGAGAAGCTTAATGCGTTTAATGAAACCAATATTTTTATGCATAATAAGTGCTAGTTCAGCTTGTGGGTTACTTCATTTTCTATTCTTTCCTAAGGCAGCTTCTCAGCTTGCTGAAAAGCTATGTTTGTCCTCTTGGACAAGAAATAATTATGATTGCATCTTTTCCAGGACTAATGGCGGAGGGTAGAATGGGGTGTGTAAAACAATGAGATACCATGGTGTACAGGGGGAAAAACATTGTGATTTTTACTAGCAATTAACAAGAAAGACTAAAAGGTTTGCTCAGAAACATGACTGGTCTGCTGCTTTTTTCATTGTTCCTGAATTTAGGTGCCTGTTGGGTTTAGGCACTCTTAAGTCTTATCCTTCATTGTATCTCTTGGAATTAGAAAGTGGATGTGTGTAGCAGATGTTCCCAGCCTGTTTTGCCTCACTGTAATTCCCACAATACTTGGTTCCTTATCTTTAACCCATTTCTGAAATCGATGGTGTCAAGCCTCTCTGGCTTCACATAGTATAATATATTTTAAAAAATGGTTTTTCTTGCCATCTTATTCTTTCCGCCTCACTTCTGCATCTTCCATTGACTTTAATTAAGCTTTCCTTGGGTTTGTGACCTTGGTGAGCTTTTAAAACTAAAGTGAACTGACTTGCAAGGAGATTTTTCCCAATCTTTTTGTAACCCAGCTGGAAATTCACTTTGTGTGGTTTTTGAAAATATAGGCTATTCATTTGGGATCATCATATGTGCACGGATCGGCAACAAAGAAAAACCTCGGCCTTCTAATTACTACATTGTACTAAATAGTTCATTCTTTTATAATTTATGCTTTGACTTTTCTACCCCTTTAGAACCTAACTATACACTGTTGTTTTTTAAGAGAAAGACAGAAAAGATTTGTTCTTTCAGGCAGGCAGTACTGAAAGAAAGCCTGTAAAAAAAAAATAGAGTGCAGAGTAAAACGTGTGGAAATGCCTAACAGAGATTCTCAGCATGCTTGTTATCTTCCTTACCATTTCTTTTCCCAATAAAATCTCAGAATAGATGGGTAGAAGCAGATGACTCTTCCTAATTCCATTTATAATTACATTTGGCTGGCTTCCGTCAAAGGTCTGAATAGTTGCTCTTGTCTTGATTTTCACTGCTATGGAATCTACACATAAATCACTGCACACTGTCATACTCTGGAAGGCTGAATATGAAACACCCCTAAAGCTCACATTATAGGCACTAGATCTCCAGAGAGTCTTGTATACAGAATGACTAAGTGGGGCTAAAACTGGAAAGGATTTTTTTGTTTGTTAGCTTGGTCTGTTCTATCTTGCTTGGAGTCACTCTTGTTAGTTTCTGTGCCTTGTGAATGGTAAGGAGTGTACAACCACGTACAGAGATTTATGCAGTTTTATAATTACTTGCCTTAGCAGAGGTGTCACGGTTTAAGGCTGGGCTGGCTATTAAACGGCCAACAGATGCTCTCTTCCTGTGTTCATTGGGGAGTTGGTGGAGTTAGCAGAGTGTGTGCGACCTGCCCGGTTCTGGCCCTTTAGTAAAAATCACATCACGCTGGAGCACCTGCTCGGGTCAAGTAATGCAGGCAGCATTAGATGTAACTGCACATACAGAGCAAATTCACAGTAGGAAAAAAAACCCAAAACTTTTATAGGCATTACATAATGTAGTAAATAGCACAAGAGAAATCTTAGTAAAGGCTGACATTTTAGTATTAGGTTGAGATAAACATTATGGTGAAGACCAGTGTGCCTGAATGCCCTATAGTAAGCAGTACAAGTCCTCATTTGTTTTTGCTAGGAATACATTTTGAATTAGTCACTACTTGTTAAGACAGTAAGCTCCTTTCTTTTGAAAATAAGCAATCTCTTCAAATGGATTATGACCACTGTTTCAGTGTTAGCAAAGGCTAAACCTCGAATTAACCACAGCTATCTGACATACTGCTAAACTTATCAATCCTTCTTGATATGGTGCATTTAAAACTCTCCTCATTTCTAGTATTCCTGAAGCCATACTCTAGCGTGATGTAGTTTTCCACTGCAGACATGGCATTTAAATGAGGTTGTGAACAATGTCAGATTTGTTTTATTTAGATGTCTTAGTATATAGCCCAGCAAGCTACATCAGATCCCTGCAGCAGTATTCAATATTCTGTTTTTAGAACCAGAAACAGTGTATCCGTTCAGCAATGTGTGATACCTTGCTAACACAGCTGCAATGCTTCTGAAATCCAAGAGCTCTGTACAGGTGTATGCTGCACGTGGAGCGAACTTGGGTGTCTCTAACGTACTGCTGCAGTGCTTTTTATGGACATAGCCTCACTGAATAAGAAGGGATGACTCACCGCTGTGAAATTAGACGTATGACTTCATATGGTGCTAGATCAAGGCATAAGCCTGATTTTTAAAGAGCATTGATTTAGTCACTTAAGAAAAAATTAATGTAAGGTATTAATAATGTCACAAAATTATTAACAGCAACTCCGCTCCTTGCCGTATATGAAAAGTGAATGTTTCAAACAGCTATGATATTGAAGTCATACCAGCTTGCTTTCTTTTATCTTTTGAATCCTCTAGAGCCAGTCTATTGTCACTATTGCATTTAAGAGAAAAGTTAGAAAAAGAATGCTGAGACCAGACAGGTTGCGAATTATTTTTCTTGTGCATTTTTTCCCCATGAAGCACTTGGTATTTTAAAATGTATTTGAATGCTTTTCTGTTTCACTTTCACAGCCTCCACTAAAACTGCAAGCCTTGAGGCTTTTAAATAGACTTGTATGGAAAAGTATGAAATAATGAAGGAATAGGAGAGCCACTCCTCAGAAGAGCATGGACCTTTAGACGATACGGATACTGTCTTCAAAACTGTAGAGGCACTATGTGCTAGTCCAGATGTGTGGCGAATGCTTTTGCCTGACATTCTACCTAAACAGCTACTACTGCTGTCACATAGTCTCTTGCATTCTGTACAGATGTTCTGCTTTTTTTTGTTCATAAAACTTGAATTAAATCGTAGGCACATTTTGCAGATTGGGGGTGTTTAGGGGTGGTGGAATTCCTCGCCTGTGCTAAGAGACACAGAGATGCAAATGTTTTCCTAGACTTTCTGAAGTCTTTCTGAATGACAAGCCCTTAAACGTCTGAGCACAGATCAATGTTCAATTTATTAAATCTGGTAGATAAGGGTGAGGATATTTTTGTCGTAATCTGGAATATGTACGGTATCAGCAAGAAACTCTCAGGCAATTTTATTTTCTTATCTGAAACTCAGCATCACTTAAGCAACTTAGAGATCAATTACTAATTTTTACAGTCCTCTTTGGAATCCGTATTTAGTCAACAACATTTAGGATTCAGTTTAAAAGAATTCATTGCTTTCTGCCCTGTTGGTACTAGCTGGCATTCATGCAGGACAGATTTATCAGCCTGATTTATCCAGCTGTATTTGCAGGAGTGTTCTGGAAATTTCATTTTCTCTTACAGGTAGATCCAGACCAATCAACAAGATCTATACTTCCAGTGCCTTAAATTCATTCCACATCAGAGTGAGTGGCTGCTCAAGGTATACTATAGTAGAAGTTCAGATCCATTCCAGGCTTCTCTGATAAGTATGAAATCAAATATTTAGAATGTAAAAATATAGACTATTTGTATTGATAAACAGATCCTGGGTTAGGGGTAGATCCCCTGAATATGGTGCCATTTTATTGGCCAGCATTCTAAGTCTGGCAAAACTGGTGATCAAGTGTGCTGCCCCCTTTGATTACAGAGCAGAGCAGTATGAGATAAAAGGGTCGATAACACCTCCTGTGTTGGTTATCTTACAGCAGGCATGCTGGGTTTAGTTTGATTGTTCTGATGCTCGTTATACTCTTTATACTCCTTATATAGTACACATATAGTCTCCAGATTTGAACAGGTTAAAATAGATATTAAATCAGATCTTTGATATTTTAGCTACTTCAGGTTGATGTAAATTAGAAGTTCATTATGAAATTTCCAAGCAAAATGGTATAAATGGGGATGAAGGTGTCAGGTGATATTCCTCTAGATTTTTAGACCTCTAATGTGGAAACAATCTGTATTCTCAGGTATAATGAATAATAATGACACGCTTAAGTCAGGGTGATATGTGAATAATTTTGCCTTTATCATGACAAAATGACTTTTCAGTATATACATAACTTTTCATGTTAATAGTTGGTGAATTTCCTTTTAGTTTCAAATATGAACTGAGCTGTTTTTTCTTGTCATGCTTACTGTCATGTCTATTCCTTAGATCAAAAGTTTATCTTGCTTTCACTTTTATTTCAAATGTGTATTTAAACATTTGTCTGACTGAAACATGATTATGATCCAATGCATACAGAGTGCATTTGAAATAGTCCCAACAAAACTTGATGCCAAACCTCCCCATCTAGAGGATAGTTGCTCATAAGAGAACACATAGATAGAAATTAAACTTAAAGTAACTGGCACCTAACATTCTCCAGGTCAACTTCAACTTCAAAGTGGATTTATGTTCATATTTTGTTGTGATTGCCACTTTCCTCTGTGGGTCCAGGTCATGTTCTCTATATGGTTGATGCTTCTGAAGGTTTTAAGAAATCCATCACTGTTGCTCTGGATTCATCATCTCTACTGACATAATATTTGATAAATAGGAGGCTCTTCATAGTTCTTTTCTTTGTTATACTGATATAAAAAAAAAAGGAAAGTCCTGGGATTCTGAAGCAACTCATGGCACAACATGCATTCAAGGTGATACATGCACACGAAGAACACCTGAAAATTTGCTTTTATAGTCCATATGATCAATATCAGTAACTGAGGAAAAAGGGATTCTCTACCTACATACAAAAGGATGCATATCTGTTATGCTACCATAAATTTTAAGGCAAAGTACTCGGCCACTTGAAAGATGGTAATTCATTCTATAAAGCTTCCTGTTTTCCTCTCTGACTCTTGAGTTTTCACGATCAACTTATCGCAGCTAAGTTGCTTTGAAGAAAGTTATCTCTATGTTAGATAAATAGTCGTGTTACAGAAGTAACATACATGCCTTAGATCATTATTGTATAACACATCCTTAGGCACTAGTGCGGCTATTTACAACTATCTGGGCTTCTTGGATTTTGATAAATCACCTCTAACTAAAATATCTGAGAAGCTCCCTACTGCTGGAAGGTCCTCTGTTATGTGTTCCTAAACCTCTCCTGGATAAAAGATTAAGTGGGTTGAAAACAACCAACCTGGAAGACCAAGATGAGACACAAAGCAAAGGGAGATGGTCTCAAGAAACAGAAGACTGAATAGTGACAGTATGGTGAGTTGAAGTGCTGCTGAACATGGAGGGCCAGAATCACTCCCGCTGCAGCAACCGAATCCAACTCCTGCAGCATGTTCTGTCAGGTGGTGTTGTTTTATTTGTATTTGGATGAATATTTGGAATGTATTTGGATGACAGAAGACCTCAACAATGATGAGTTCAGTCATGGTAGCTGTCAGATAGTGCATTAAGATTCAGGCCAGTTCTGAACAATCTATGAGCTAAACAAAACAGTTGAGTTATCCCATTTTATAGTAATTGTTAGGGGCTAAGTGCCTGAATAGGTTTATGGATCTGTTTCAGCATGCCTATTGATGTCAGGTGGGTGTCTGGGGCCACTAAGAACTGTGCCTGCTGGCCCCTGCCAGTGGCCTAGTGACTGGTTTATTGACTGGAGTGCAGGCATCGCTTCAAATGTTCTCATTCCTAGGAGTGTAAAAAGGGAAGGAAGACTTTCATACTTGCTAACATTTTACGCAGTACGTGAATATTTTCAGTACATGAAGGAATACAGGAATCACTTCAGCACTGCTTATGAATAGGGAATGCCATGCAGCTAACTTGCTGACCAGTAATGCTTCTCTATGTTTTGGTCATTGGGCACACTAGAGAGACAAACTTTTACTACAGTCAGTGCCACCATCACCCACTTTGTGCAGGTACGATTGTAACTTGTCAATTCACCGACAGACTGTCTGTTATGCCTAAGAATCAGCTATTGTCTATTACAGAAATCTCATACATTTAAAAGATACAAGGGAAATAGAAATGGTTCAATGTGACAAAAAGAACAGCGCAGGAAAAATTAAAGTCATTGGTATATCATTAAAATTCAACTATCAGCCCTGCCAGTGGGACAGAGGAGTTCTAGGAGGAATAGTAATACATAGAAGCAGATTTGTCTTGGAGCCTTAAAATATTACCAATAAGAATAATTTAAAGGTCTAAAAAACATATTTAAACCTTCTTAGGTTTCCCCGACCAATCTTTACATGTTCACAGGCATCTTCTATTTTAGTAGAAATACGCATGCTTTGACCACCTCACGTGGGAAAACTCTTCATATAAAAAAATAATATGAGTAAACAGCCTGTTCAAAAGGTTTAGCCCATGTTTTCTGAGCTCAAGATGGTCTTGGTAAAGAAGAATTCCTTGCTCACATGGATTTTTTTTTTTGTTAATGGGAACAGGTGTATTGGGTCAGGACATATTCTCATTTCAGAGACCTGAAAGGAAACTCCAGCTGCCAAAATGCAGTTGAAATGTGAGACAGGCAGTCTTCTCATATAAGAGGGAATTGAAGTGCACTGACTGATAGCACCCGAACAGGCAATGTATACTAGTTAAGACTTTTGAAGGCTGACCATTCAAAATCTGTCCTTCAAGGTTGCCTTTTTGCTGCTGCTCCAATTACACTTGCTTAAGAGACAGAGACAGGGTGGGGGGGTGGAGGGGGAAGACAAAACAAATGGCCTATAACAGGTTACTGGTTGATGGCATGGATTCAGGGGAGCTTGTTATAGTGAACAGATATTACTTTCCAATACCTCTGCAATAAAATTCTGCTGTCAGCAAGAATCCATATTTTTACTGAGAAATAAACCAAGATTTTTTAGCCAGATGTATTACAATAAACCTTGGAGTGTGACTGGGGAAGAACACATGGCTAGTAAAGAAATAAATCTGTAAGTTAAATGTATTTATTGCCAGTTGATATAATACCGGTTTTTAAGGACTAAGCATCAACTTCAATTTTACGTCTAACCAAAAAAGAAAGCACTTGAAAAGAGATAATATAAAAAAATGGGGGAAAAAAGGGAGGGAGAAATGATTAAAATCTGTGCTAATAAGTTGAGATCTGCTTTGCTGGAGGCATATTTAGCATTGGAGAACAACCAGAATACAAGAACGAGATTAAAGCTTTGCAGTAATAATGGAGTTTTGCAGTTAATGTGCATTTCCAGAGCTGCAGAAAAATAAAAAAATATGAACACTTCTTTGGAATTTTGTTTTAAACTGGCTGATACTAGGTTTTCTACTAGATATGAATCACAGAAATAAATTAACCTAATTTGTTTACAAGATTTAAGATTTGGGGATTTTCTGCATACCTATAATGAGGTACTATATAAACCATCTACCACAGTGTCAAGTGGCACAGTGTTTTCTGGTTTTGGGTTTTTTTTTTTCTTATAAGAATATTATAAAGGTAAGTACCTCCTATTTAAGTGCAAGAACTTCTTTTCTTTCTAAAATTCTGGCAACTTTGAGTCATTAGAGCACAACGAGGCAGATGGTTCCAAACCAAGTCTCTTGCTTGGCCCGTGTGTTAAAGTTTTTTTGAATGCTGTCTTCTCTGTCTTTCCTGAAGTGCTCTAAATTTGCATGAAAATGGTTAGCAGAATAGAACATTTTCAGGATTATTGATAGAGCATGATAGTGGTATGGGTTCCCACAATCATGCCGTGGGTTAATAAAGGACATGTGAGTTACAGAAACACTGTGCCTTGGTTTTTTCATCTTAAGGATAATATGAATACTTATTGATTCCAAAACAGATATTTTGAGATTTCATTAAACAAATATTGCATTTTACAGGAATACAACTAAATATTATCAATGAAGTATGTGTTAGTTAAAAGTTAGATGTTGATTTGAAGTCAATAGTGACAGACCACTTTATAGAAGGGATTCTGAATTAGCAGAACAGGTATTCTTTTATTAATACTTTGTAGGTTCCTAAGTGTTGAGTATAAGATACTTACAGAAATGTAAATTACTGCTATTTGTTACCCATTCTGCTTTCTGCATGTAGGTTCTGGCAGCTCATCAAAAGTAGCAGAAAAATTCTAATAAAAAATCTTCTTGAATATTGTTCATACAGTATATGAAACAAAAGATGTTATTATAGCTTAATGGTCTTGTGTGGAGCAGTCTTGAATGAAATGGTTTGGATTTTTGTTTGGTTTTGCTTTTCAAAGACGGACAGTCTGCAGCTGGCTTAATGCCTGGTAGTTAGTTATAGTGGCAAGTTAAAGGTATGTCTGTCAGCTGAAAGAAGATAACCATCCTGCATTGGTCTAGTTGAGGAACTAACTTAAGCAGTACTGTCCCATGCACACTGCAATAAATGAAGTGAAAGATGCTAGCAACTGCGGTGTTCCTGTTAATTGTCCTGATAATGATGCTGGAAACCATGATCCTCATCATGAAAGTGATTAGCTGGCATTCAAAGGGCCTGCACCTGCTTTAAGTGAGTTCAGAGGCAGATCTGAAAGGAGTTAAAGTTAACTGCTAACAGTATATTTGCACTATAGCAGGAGTGAGCACACTTACCCATCCCCCTCCTCACCCTTTTTTTAACAGCAATTAATTTCAGCAATTATTCTCCCTCCTTTTTGGTTTATTGATTGGATACCACTAAGGCCACCTTTGCACCAGTGTTGCAATAGTAGTATCAATTTAATTAGAGGCTTACTGCACAGCTCCCACAAACTCTACTGTAGATTGCTGGCTTGGCTGGAACTAGCGGAGCATGAATGATATAGGGAGATGCAAGGGAGAGAGAGGTTTAAGGCTAGAGCTGCCAAAAGGAGTATTTGCGAAGCCCTCTTAAGATGCCAGTTCCCAGCGAGCAGAACTGACTCACAAGTAGGCTACAAATACGCAGCCTGTGTATAACTCAAGCATCATTTTCAGTGAGTTAGTATTCCTGTGACAGAGGCAGTCATGCATCTGTTCAGCCCACGCTCGGAGATGATCAGCTGGGATCTGGAAGCTTCACAAGTGCATGAATTCAGGGCTGACCCTGCCATAAGATGGACAAGAAACACTGCGTTTCAATTTGGACTGAACTGTGGCTTCCAGACTAGAGCTGGCTTGTTTTTTTGTTGATTTGGAGGACAAGCCACTAGAATTCATACCCATGGGGAAATGAGTTCTGCTGACTGATCTCCCTGCTCAGAGTAAAGTGGGAATAGCATTATGCAATGTGTAAAAATACAAAGCATTTAGAAGAACAATGGTGTCATCAATGAAAAGCAGCAGGAAAAAATATTTCTTTAGTCATTTGTCATATAATCTAGTGTGCTGTAACCTAAATAATACTTACGTTTTGCTGTTGTATAAAATAAAAAGGTTATACTTATTTATTTTTATTCAATGTTTAATTAACTTTTTATTTCAAAATGACTGAGAGAGGCAAGTGGTAAAAAAATATAACTCATAATGATTGGAGAGCCGTTTTAAAGTTTTCAGTCTGGACGGTATGGAGTGTGGAGAAAAATCTAGGCATGTGAGTATTTTCACATTGTTCAAAAGGTTTTCAAGGTCAGAATAGATTATTCTAATCAGAACTTGATCTCCTGTCTGCAGCATGTGCCACAACTTAACTTGTCAAAGGAGTTACCGCTTCTTCTTGCTGCCTTTAGCTCACCTTGACTAGCTTGCTGTGAATGTTCAAGATATGACAGGCTGCAAGGAAAACACACCAGAATTTATAAAACATACCTATCAAATCAAATGGGTAGAGAGCCTGAGCTTAATATAATATTTTCAGGGAAATCAATCACCACAATATTGTTCTTTCCCTAGTACAAGTAATTGCACATACTCATTATTCATCCTGAGCGATTAAACACCTACTAGAATGACTTCCATTCTCATAGACCTTATAGACTTAATTACTGCAGTGGATGAATCCACCTTTCTGAAGATGTGTTTTTGCACACCTCAGGGTTTTCACTCGAGGCCTGTACTGGGCTTTACAGACAGCCATCATGGGCCTTACGGTACCCAAAATGCACAACCAAAAAATTATTATTTTCACATCAGAAGGGAGGCTATGTAGCAAGGATTAGGCAGTTACCATCATCCACTTCCATATTTTTTAATGACTGCCCCAGTTTCCTGAGAAAAAGAACCCAGGCAATACTCGTGTTACAGATAGGATAGAGACAGTATATTGACTAGGTGAAGAATTGTCACTGAGATCCTTTCACTCTACTAGTTTCAAAAGCCACCTCTATGTACCACCAGTTCTTTTACAACATTGTTTATATCATATTTTAGAGCTTCCAATCCCGAAAGGTTTTGGGGAACATCTGAGAAGGAATACTGTATTAAGTCAGGTTAGGTAGAAGGAGATTCTTCTCACTTATTTCTAATTTTTTTTGCTCTTTAATGTTCTCGGTGTGGGGAAAAAATATCTTTTGGGCAAGAGTTTTTTACCTATTCCAGTCTACTTCAGGGACTCCTTTGTAATGGAACATGACGTGAGAGCGAAATAGACCAGGCACCCTCGCCTGAAAGCTGAGGCATAGGCACACGTAGCTGAGTTACCTCTTGGTCAAGCACCATTATGCTGAGACCTGAGGAAAAGTGACAAGATTATCAGGCTAGCTTTGACAGCATTAGCATGGATTGAAGGCTTTTATGTCTGCTTAGGGCCTACAGCAGAGATGACCCAGTTAAGAGGAGTGCACAAGTTGAATGATACTAGTGCTTCACACGTCTGCATGTGGAAAACAAGCAGATCCCCTTAACTAATCATGTTAGCGCTGCTGGCAGCCTTCGCCATACCTTGAAGATTTTCCAGCTTTGTTGCTGTGCCAGTGGGCTTGCATGTGGGGGCTGGTGATAGCATATGCATCGGGCTCTCCTTTGGCTTGTCGAGAGTTTGGTAGATTACTCTCACAATTTCATGTTTTGTCTGCACTTGCAGAGAACTTCTCCAACAGCTATAGCTGCTATTTTTAAGCAGCCGCAAGAAACTGATTTATCTGTCAGTGCAGGAGAATGTGCTTTGCAAAGCAGTAAGCTATGTATCTGGGTCACACACTGTATGGTGTGAGGCAACTGTGTGCAGTTCAGTCAGGAATTAGACAGCTATCAAATGCTGGGTTTGGGGAGAAGGAAAAAAGAATCCTCAAACAGCAGGGAAGGAGTCTTCTTTGGGATATAAATCACCATATGCTAAGCTTCTCTTTTGCCACAAACTAGACAGCTGTACTTTAAAGAATGTCTAGAGGAATAAAGTAGATCGATCTCTTTATGCCGCAGTTTTTAGCAAAAAATGAAAAGCAAGCACTTTTTCACTGGTTGAAGCTTTGTTCTGGACATCAATAAGAGGAACAGGTATGCATAAGCCCCTTTCTAAACCATCCTAGTCTATGTGTGTTATTATTGGAATTTTAAAAGCATTTGGGCAGGGGAGGAGAGGGTATTTTCATTATAAAAGCAGCCTAGCATAGCATTATTTCGGGAAAGATAGGGACAGAAAATCAGTCTTTAAGTCTCCTGTGGGAGTCTGAGACAGGCAAGCTTGTTAGCTCTGCCATTGGTCTTGAACAGCTTCACTGGAAAATGAATTCACTAACCCCTGGCTGTACCAGTTCATGAAGGGGAGGGTTGTGTCCCTCAGCTTTCACGAGGCTCCCACCTTGAAAGCACCTGCTATGAAAACTGCAGCTCAGGTAGCTGGGGAGGCTGCAGGCTCTTCTGGAGGGTGGAAAGAGGCTGAGCTGCAGTGAGATCAGTGCTGAGGGAAGATTGCCAAGCTCAGGAAAGCACAAGCAACTTCAGCCCAAGAACCCCGTGAGAAATTGGAAGACATTGGGGATTTTGGTGCTTGAGACCATGGACTTGTGCTTGAACCTGCTCCTCAGAGAAGGTGGCAGGGCTTAATTTCTATTCCTTTGACAATATAATCCTTTACTGGGAAGAAAAATTTCTTTCTTTTATGTAACTATGAAATCCAGGCAGATCAGAAATGGACCTGGATCAGGATCAATAAATATTGCTGAATCTCTCTAAAGCAGCTTCAGATAACATGCTGATGACATTTCTAAATTAAATTTTAGTTTGGAGGCTTTTAAACGACAGAAAAAATGCGTCCTGTCTCAGTTTGCTGAAGACTTGCTGATTAGGTATTTGTTGATGTGGATTGACCAGGCCTAGATGGTGAAGTAGAGCTGGTAGAGGTTTTGTAGAAAGTACACGTGCAATATGAAGCAGAAGCAGAGGGAACTCATGACTTTACCTTTCAGGAACTTGCTGCAGCATGGCAGCCGCTGCAGCATTGACATGGTCAGAGCACAAGTGTCTATGTGGAGATAGAAGGACAAGACAGGGGACACTAAGCTCCAGAAACTGATCAAGCCCCATGATGGTGCTATCCTTGCCTGGCATGGAGGAATAAGTGGCTCGTGACAGCAGCTCTCCAATGAGTGGGCAGAAACAGAACAGAATGTGTCATGAGGACAATGTATAACAATGGCTGCCTCAAGAAGAATTGAAAATGTCCATGGATTGTTGCATTATATTGTAATCTGATTTTTCTTCCTAATTTTTTTTAGTACGGTAGATTATTGTAAGTTTTCAGCTTGTGTTGCAGCCTAGTACAAAATCTTTGAAGACAAAAGAAATATTGATTGGATCATGACTGCTTCGGATCTTTGTTTCCTTCAGTGTTTTTGAGTTAAACTATTGAATTGGTTTGGATAGAAGTAAGCTGGAAAAGGTAGGAGTTTCATTTATTGTTTCACATGAGCTTATCAAACTGGATTGATGCTAATTGGCCTATTTAAAAAACAACAACAACAAAAAAACAAACAAAAAAACCCCCAAGAAACCCACAAAACTGTGAAAAGTCCCACATGATTATTTTCAGGAATTAATTTTAATTCTTTTCTCTCATGATAGTGAAATGGCAGTGAACTATATTTAGCAGCTGCAAACTAAAAACTGTATTTCCAATATTCAAGGTAGGTACAGGACAGCAATGTCTGTCTTTTGAATGGTTTACTGGGAAATTGCTCTTTACTTCCCTTCTTCCCTTTTTCCTCCTTTCCTCTGCTCCTGGGTCAATCTAGCTGCTTTCTGTCTGGCGAGAGTCCTAATGCGTGGCATTGTTGTGTTGAGCCTGTTTGTTCTGAAGAGGCTCATTAGCTACCGCTATGTTCCCCCAAATACGCTCCCATTCTGTATTTTATTATACCCTCGTAATGAAGTGGTCAGCTGAACTGAAGCCCCCTTTTTTGCAAGGCCTAGCTTTCTGAATATAGTCCAAGACTCGTTAACACTATTTAATTCTGCAAGAGCTTGTAATCTAGTCAAGGGCAAAACAGATGAAGTCAAACTGATGTCTACCTTAACATTACACAAAAGTGTACCTATTTAGGTACCTATTACATTCTCATATGTTTTCCAAGATCATATATACATACATATATATATCTATATATAGATAGCTATATATATATAGCTATATGTGTATATATATATATAATTTAAAGGCTACAACCTTGGTTTGCCACTCCAAATTCACCATTGTAGTACCAGTTGTGCAGTTGTTTAAATGGGTAGCAGGATATACTCTTTGGATTGAGAAGACAGTATCTGATTTGCAGGTTTTTGAATAGCAGCCAATGTTTTAGGGTTTGGGCAGTTCTATTTCTGAGTTTAGTGTGCCAGGAGAATTAAGGCTGCAATATAAGGATGATTCTAATCCATTTATCTGACATGAAATACATGAAATACTGTATGTTGCTTGTTTGTATTTCGGTAATTTGATAATACTGAATGTGGGAAAGGGAGATCATGGCATATATAATTTAACATACTAACAAATGCATGTTCAAGGCTTCAAGTTGCAAAACCTTACTTTGGATTCTTAAGCTTTTGTCAGCATCCAGCACTTCAACTCATATACTCTGATCATAATCCAGCCAAATGTCCTGATGATGTTCAAGAAAGGAAGGATTTATGCCACATTTTTCTGAGAGTGAAACTTTATACCCCTGGCATGTTGCAGGTCTCCAAAATAACTCAGGCCTCCTTTGAGGGATTCAAGCACCTCATTTTCATAACCTCTCACAGTCACCTCTGTAGGACTCTATGCTGCAATCAGCATGTGGAACAGCTTGCAGGGAAAACTTTACATCTTTCCAGTGCTTTTATGCAGAAATGTAAAATTCTCCATCTGGCAGTATGCATTGATACCTACTGGCCAGTTCCATTGCTGAGAATTTAAAGGCTATAGCTAAGGTTAACCAGTACTTTTTAAATATCACATTCAGATCTTGAAGATCATACAATGTAAAATATTGTTTCACTAATGCATTTTTTTGCATTCAGATTGTATGTTAGGTAGAAATTGAAAGTCTTTGTTGAACATGGGCTTAACTCTTCCTTTTTATAAAGGTTGGCAAATTCGCAGGGAATGACATCAAGCTACAGTCAACCCTTAAATCTGCCTTGGGGGCATAGTATAAAACTTTCCCTTTGATCATGGCCATGATTTTTATTTAAAAAATAACAATAACATGATGTCTACTCTGCAAAAGTGTAATGACTTTAAGCAGATATCTGAAAGCTTCGGTACTATTCTAGCAAAATTAGTTATTGAACATAAATAATATGCATGCAGGAAGGAATTGCAGGGTAGAGGACCCACTTGAGTCGAGTGTTTCTATGACAGAACTAATACAAGCTACTGTAACTTTAGCTCAATGTTCTCTGATGTAATTACATGACTTAGGAAACTTCATGAAGTGATGTTGAACATGTAATTTTCATTCAGTTTCCCCGCTTTTTTTTGGTGATGTCTAGTGCATACAGACTTCAAGTTGAAATAGTGCTTATATATCAAGTGGCCATAGACTATTTTATTATAAATAGTACTGCACACATTTATAGATTATGGGCAAATAGGGTTACAAAACCAGAATAACAGTATGAATAGCCAGAAGAGTAGTCCCTCAAATAGCACCAGGGGAAAAATCCATTATATGTATCCGTGTCTACTTTGAGATTGCAAGTAAGATTTTTCTTTTCATCAAAAATGGGTGTTCAAAATTCTTTCACTCAAATTCATTCTGTCCTGAAGTCCTATAAAATAAAAGGAGGGATTGGACAAAGCTTTAGATATCACGTTGTAAAAACATGTATTTCTTATTTTGTTGTTTAATTCGCTATCACAACAACAAAGAAGCATCTGTCATTAGCAAAAAAAAAAAGCAAGTTAGATATTAGCTCCAGGAAACAATCTCACTTTCAGGTTAAAGCCAGACCATAAAGAAAGGTGGCTGGACATGCAATTAAAGCTCTTGTGTGGAATTCTCTAGTGTAGGCATTTTCCTTAGTAGATTTAGCCAAACTGTCTATTCCTGTAATTGTTCCCAGATGTCGGGCATCTGCTAATTATTGCACTCTGGTCCAGTAAAGGAACACTTCACAGAGACAGAGTGAGTTATGTGGATTTTACTTCTAAAAATTGTGAAGGTGTTTAGGCTACAAGATTCTAAAGAGAAAGTAAAAAGCATCATGTTGTTTACCACCTCTCCAAAGAAAGAGTTCACAACTTCTTGTTCCTTCAACAAACCAAAATTTTCCTCACAAAAGTTGTCATATATTAAGACACATAGCTATGTACCACATATTGATTCTGTCTTGACAATCAGTGTACTTTTAAAAAAGCAATCTTATCTGGTTGTGCGAGAGAATACAGTAATTCTATCCATGTATTTTCAGAATTCATTAAAAAAGTCAAAGGAGCAATACGGATTTACTGAACTACACAAGTGGCATGAGTTAAAACGTGTTTATTTTCTGGCTGGAGCTTATCAGAAGCATGTTCTGAAGTCTCTGGCTCAAGTCACATTGGCAATTGTGGCTGTGAGGTTTGCAGAAAGCTTTAGTGACTGATCCTCAAAGAGTGACTCAGTCAAACCAGTAGAGACTTAACCTCTCTGGAAGTCAGATTATTGCAGCACATGAGATCATTCCTGTCAGTGGAAGGAAAAGTTGTTTCCTTCCAGTGGACTCACAATATTCCCTGCCAGCTGATGGTTTTACCTGCATCCCAAAGGCAGAGAGCACGAGGAAGGCTCTGGAGCTGGTCTGCGAGGTCCTTTTGTGCCCAGTTTAATGCTGCTCAGGGCCCACGTAACTAACAGTCTTTCCAGAAAGCTACTAAGGGTGGAGAATCTGGCAGTGTGGGGGAAGGTTTCTGTTTGATGATCTGGCACTCCTGGATCATCCTGAAACCAGACAGGTCTACACCGCCGTTTGTATCCCAAACTAAGCAATAGGCTTTTGTCCCAGAGACCTCATTACTGTGAAAAGGATTAACTAAAGGTTTTTCTCTTGGAGAAAAGAGTCTGAGGCTGAGGGAGTCATTTAGGGAAATTATTTCTGACTAAACTGTTAATATACCTAACTCTTATTTGTTAAAATTTTATGCCTTACAAGTCTACAGCCTACCTAATATGGAAATGTATTTTAAGTGTGTAATCAGATTTATTTTCAGGGGTAATTTTGCCACAACAATTCTAGAAAGTTGGTATTTGAAGATGAAGGCAGAGATTTTTCTCAAAGCAGCACTGAGTAATTATGGTCTTCCTAGTGCTCATATATTGCTCTAACTTCATTTTATTCCCCAATGCATCTTTCCTTCTTCCAATTAGCTTCAAATAATTCCAATGTTTGAACCTAGAGCAGAGTTTCAGAGTTATAGGGATGACATTACACAGCCTGTCCTCTAGGCTTGCAAAGCACATTTATTTTAGGGTGCCAGGAGGACAAATGGAGTAACAACTTCTGTAGGCTGTGGAAGAGTAGAAATACCTCCAGGTATCTACTGACATCAGATTACTGTTTTAAGTCCAACTAGAAAGACTTTTAAAGAAAAAGGATTCTTTTCTGATGCAGGCACATGGCCTTACTCATTTTAAAAGCCTGTCTGTTTGCAGAATCTTTACTCACTTTCAGATTTGAGGCTGACAAAAATGTGTAGTTTAGCAAACTATGTAATCAAGCACTCGAGTTCTGGACAATATCTTTATGTCAAAAGAATTTCCTTTTTGGAGAAGTATTACTAAAGGCTTGAGATCATTTTGGGCACCTGCAAGTAGAAAAAAATGTACTGAACCAATGAGATCAGTGTCGTAATCTATTTTCATACTTTATTGTTGTAATGCTGTGGATTAACTTGTTACTCTGCAGCTCTGCCAGTGACTGGGGAACATCTTCATCTGTGCTTGGACCTCAGTAGCTATTTTCCCTGCATCTCTATATAGTAATTACTAGCGTAGTGATGTGGACCTGCTGCATATGTGCTTCCCCTATTAGCTGTACTTACTAGAGCTGTTCTTAATCTGTCATAATGAAGGGGAGGACAAGGCACAGAGTGTGATGGATGGAAGAAGCAGTCAGTGTAGCATTGTGTTTGCCATCATATCAGGGTGGTGGTAGGTACAAGCAACAGAAGGTGATGAATAGAAGAAGTGGTGATTGTAGTATTATGTGGTTTGCTGTGATTTGAGATATGAAGCTTTAACAGCTGTAGACACCCAGTGGTAAAGTCTGCAAGGAGAAACTGCACCAGCAGCACACAGTGGATACTGCAAAAAGAAATTATGAGTGCTCCTATTGGGTGACTCTCTGTTAAGCGGCCGTGAGACACCCATCTGCCAACCTGACGGGAGTCATGAGAGGTATGCTGCCTTCCAGGAGCTAAGGTCTGAGATGTTGCTGAGAGGATTGCCACAACTTGTCAAGAACACAGATCACGATCCATTGCTAGTCTTTCATGTAGGCATGAATGATACTGCAAGCCAGAACTTGAGCAGAATCAAGGAAGACTACAAGACCCTGGAGGTGCAAGCAAAGAGTATTGGTGCCCAAGTTATCTTTTCTTCCATTTTACCAGTTAGAGGAAAGGATGCAGCCAGACATAGACGTATAATGCAAATCAACTTCTGACTTCATGGCTGATGCAGTCATAAGGGTTTTTGGCTTTATGACAACAGGATATTCTTCAATGACTATATCCTGTTAGAGAGGGATGGGATCCACCTGTCTAGAAGAGGCAAGGGAATCTTTGGCAGCAGGCTGCCTCACTTGATGAGGCGGGCTTTAAACTGAAGGACTCAGTAGGTGGGGTCCAAGTTGGCAACACTCTCTTCATTGCAACCAACTGAGGAATAATCCAAGCCAATCAAAGCAGTGACAAACATTCCTTGGCTGTCTCCCAAGATGAAAACCAGACCAACCAGCTCAAATGTAAGTAGACCAATGCATGAAGCCTGGGGAACAAACAGGAGCAACTGGAGATCCGTGCCCAGTCAGAAAGTTATGACATCATAGGAATAACTGAAACATGCTAGGGCAGATCATATGGCTGGAGGATCATGATGGATGGTTATAGGTTGTTTTGTAAAGATGACAGGGAAGAAGAGGAGGAGGAGTCACACGATATGTTAAGGAGAACCTTAAAAATACAGAAGTCAACTACGGTGACTGTGGAAGCGCTATCATCGAATGCCTCTGGGTCAAGATCAGAGGGGTCCTCTCCAAGGGGGTCTTACAGTAGGCATCTGATACCAACCTCCAAACCAAGATGATAAGGCCAACAAAGTAAAATTTGGGTGATTTTGGGTCAAGAGAATCTGATTCTTATGGGTGACTTAAACTACCCAGACATTTGTTGGAAGAAAATACAGCAGCTAATGTGTCATCCATCAAATTCCTGGAATGAGTAGAGGACTGCTTCCTCATACAAGTGTTAAATGTGCCAAGCAGGAATGAGACACTGCTGGACTTGTTGCTCACAAACAAAGAAACCCTGCATTGTCATATCTTGGTTAGTTATAGCCTTGGCTGCAGCGATCACAATATTGCGGAGTTTGGGATCCTGCTGAGCATGCTGAAGGTTGATATGAAGAAAAAAGTTTTAGATTTTTACAAGAGCCAAATTTAGCTCATTCAGAGCTCAATTGGGAGGGATTCCATGGAGGATAATGGAGCCAGCAAGTGCTGGGAGTTTTTCGAGAATGCTCTCCTGGAAGCACAAAACCAGTTCATCCTCTTTAAAGGTAAGGGAAGTAGGTGGAGCAAGAGATCCCCTTGGCTTAAATGCAAGTTTGAGTCTGCTCAAAACAAAAAGGGAAGTGTACCAGAGATGGAAATGCAGATGAATACCTATCGAGAACTACAAGGGCATTACCAGAGTGTGCGGAGATGCAGTTAGAATAGCAAAGGCTGAGCTTGAATTGAAATTGGCCAGAGATGTCAAAAACTACAAGAAAGAGTTTTTCAGGTATGTAAGAACAAGCAGATAGAAACAACAGAAGGAAAATGTTGACTTGGTGTTAAACAGGAGAGGTGAATTAGTCACCAACAACACTGAAAAGACAGAGGTTCTCAACACTTTCTTCACCTCTGTCTTTACCAACACTGTTGGGCATCAGGCCTTGGGAACAAAAATCCAGGTTGGTGATAACACAAACCTGCCATCAGTGAAGGAGGAGTTGGTCTGTGAACTATTACAGGAGCCTGACCTCTACAAATCAATGGGTCCTGACAATATCTACCTGAGGTTGAGCTGGCTGATGTCATTGCAAGGCTGCTCTCCATAATCATTGAGAAATCGTGGAGAACAGGGAATGTCTCAGAAGACATATGAGGAAAGGCTGAGAGAACTGAGTTTGTTCAGCCTTGAGAAAAGAAGACTTAGGGGAGACCTCATCACTGTGTTGCAATATGTAAAAGGTAGCTATAAGAAGACTCCTCTTTTACAAGAAGTCACATGGAAAATATGAGGGGTAATAGGTACAAATTACTCCTGGGGACATTGTGATTGAACAGATGAGGAAATCTTTTCACAATGAGAGCTATCAGCCACTGGAATAATCTCCCCAGGGAAGTGGTGGATTCCCTAACGTTGGACGCTTTTAAGATTCTTGTCTAGACTATACTTTTGCCAAGGAAGGTTGGACCAGATGATCCTTGAGGTCCCTTCCAACCTGGTGTTCTATGGTTCTAAGATGTTTTGATGCCTTAATAGCACAGACTATTTTCCACTCAAATGGAGAAACAAACCCCTAAGGCTAAAGTCCTACAAAAACCTATATGCATTCTGAACTTGGATTGGAACTTTAATTTCCTCTCTGATCTGCATGTGCTAGGGCACACCAATGTTTATACTAAGTTTATTAATTCTATAACGTATTTTCCATGATATATAAACATCAAAGAATGGGGATGAAAATGTGCTTATAAAAATTGCCTTTCTCTATAACTCTCACCCCATGTCCTATAACAAAACAACAACCTTTTTTAACAGGAGATATAGACTGAGTTACTCTGCAATGTATGGCATTTTAGCTGTGTAATTGCTCCACTAGTTAACAATGTTAATTACACTGTGACTCGTGGCAGCATTTCTGCAAGTGTCTCTCAGTAAATCAAAGTAGATGTGCCGGGGCTGTTACTCAAATTCCTTCACAAATATTTACAGGAGTATACCAAGTCTGTTGAATTATAGCTACTAAATTGCTGGGAACGTACTCATGAAAAGAAATCCTGTTTGTATAAGAAAGAAGGCGCAATCATTCTTTAACTGTACGATAAATCTTACTGCTCTGAAAAGGTTGAAAGTCATTTGCATTTGGCAGAGGTAATGAAATGCATCTTAATAGACTTAAATGTTCAGCGTTGTTAATAAAGAACAGCAGAATATAAGAATTTTATGGGTGTGATTAGGTGGGTTCTGTGAAATTAAGATTTGGTTCTGCAGTTGGATCCTGTTCATTGCCAAAACTCTTATTTCTTTGTGGCAGCAAATCATGCAATAGACTTGCAGACAAATAAAGGATCAGAGCTATTATCTTATGGAAATAAACAAGAGTCATTTGTTTAGTCAGCAAATGTATGCTTAATAAAGAATACAGATTGCTACATTTTCAGAATTGCTGTTAGCTTGATTGGAAAATTTTTTTAAAGAATTCTTTAAAGAATTTCACTGAACTCAGGAACAATAAAATATAATAGAATCAGTATCCCCAGGGGTTTGCATGATACTGTATAATTGTGAGAAATTAGCCTTACTGCACCAAATCTACCCAAAGGTAGATTTCTATGCAGCCTCTCTTTTAAGACATAGTTAGCATTTGAAAAGGTGTAATTTTCTTCATTTCTTTTAAAACCTGTTTTAAAAGAAACAGCTAATTTCATGCGCAGTTTTGCAGAATCAGAATGCAATCCATTCCTATTAGAAAATGAAGCTATGCCATGACAAAGTCTGAATGCTATTTCAGAATTAATGCTCAATCTTCTTTTGTGTCATGAAACATGGGTGTCCCAGGTGAAAACTTTTTTTCTTTCTGAAGAAAAATAGTGGGTTTTTTCCTACCGCTTCTCCCTTTATGTCATAAAAATTATTTTCATTTGTCTGTGATGAGATGTTTATTCTGTCTCAATACCAGTGCAGAATAAAAATAAGATATGCCCGTCATATCTTAAGGCACATCTTGTTTATATCACCTACCTACATTTCCATTACTGTATATGTGCACAGCAATGGTTAGACATTATACACCCAGGGAAGGGGAATGAAGATATTAAATTAATTTGATTCTTACTAGAGGAGTCTCTGTATAGAAAGTCAGGTTTTTCCATCTTTTACAAGTTACTGATAGGCACTGATGTTTAAATTGTTGAGGTGGTGTTTTTTTAGACTTTGACTACAGAAGTTCTGTTTAGTTAGGACTCAATTCTTCACAAACTTCATAATATTTGTTTGCATTTTTTCCTAATTAACAGGTAAACAGGCATAAAATATAATAACAAATAACCAGAAATAAAAGCAAGGAGTAGACAGTCATATAAGCCAGCACCTGCCTGCGAGTTTATCTATCTTCTGAGTTATTTGAACTCCAGAGCAGCAGACCGAAAATGACTGCCCCCTCTCCTGCAATAAACAACAAAAAAAATCTACTCAGGAGATCCGCTTCTGCAGCACTACGCTGTCCTTCAGAAGAGTCAGAGGGATTCTCATGTGAGGCCCAAGAAACAGTAAGCTTTGCTTGTTATTTGTACTATGTGCACTCCAGGAAAACCTATCATATATTACAGAGGATAGAGGAGAGTAAACCCAATATCTATCATTCCTCAGCCAGAGCCTGTTTGATATGGCCAGAACCTTGAGAAGAGTGAGAAAGCTGCCACTGTCCCTTTGAAAGCGTGACCTCGTTTTATGTCATAGCTTTTTCTTGTCACAAGCACCTCTTTGTTGCCATATCTGTCTTTGGTGGCAAGTGACCTCCTCCAATGTAAAGCTTCCTTACTGTGCCCTGCACCCAGGTGCCAGGCCCACGGCTAGCATGAGTCAAAAGCTCCTGCCATTTCAAGATGCCAAGTCAGTCTCCTTTGCAAATCACCACACTGCACAGCAAATATCATCCCTCTCCTCAACAGGGCAAAAGATCTTTTGAGAAGGTTTCAGAATTGTTTCATCCACCTGAGTGCTCCTTTCTGAAGCAAAGTTTTGATGCTCTGAACACCAGCATTTATAACTAGTCCCCAAAGCGCAGCATCTTTTTGAACTGAAGAATCAATGATGTTACCTAGGTGGAATATTTGAAGACAGTTTTGTTGTTGCTGTGTAACCTTAGTTCAGTGACAGCCTCTGTATGATGGGGTAGCCCTTCTGATTCATTTGCTGCCTCTTTTGTTTGTTGTACCGGGTTTCACTAACCTGTTCTTTGCTTCCAGCGATAGCTTATATGACCTTTCAGTTAGATCATCTTGTATGACTACAGATAAATTTCATAATGCTCCTCTATGATTTTCAAATGCAAACAATACAATAGAATATATGTCAGGGTACTTTAGCTTAGAGCCAAACAGAACTGAAATAAGAAAAGAAGCTGGGCTGTGATTTGTTGTCCTTTGACAACACAAGGACTTTGTGTGCCATTTGATATTGTTTTAAGTTTAAAGCATGCCTAAAAGTTGCTTTTATTACTTTAATATTTAAGACGACGACAGCTGGGTATGAAGGTGGCAGACAAAGCCGTATAAATTATGTAAGTTTGAAAGCAGAAGAATTGCAGTGGAAATCAGCAACCTTCGAATGTATAGCAGCCAGGTCTTTTAACTCAAGAAATAACATGGAAAAATAACAGCAGAATTATTCTGTGACATTCCTACTCTGAACTAACAGAAGAAACGAGTGCTTTGAAATTCACCACCTATACCAGGAGTATTTTTAAAAGTGGAATCACCTTTTCTCCCTCTTACTAAATGCTAAACACTACTATTCAAGAAAGGAGATGCATTTGAAATTTAAAGAAATTCAAGGGGTCACTTTACAGCCACAGTTCCAGAGGAATTCTGTTTTTAAATCTTCCTCTTTCCCCAGGATCACATGTTATAATTTGTTTTCAGCTGGTCTCAGAGCCACAGGAAAGGCCAGTCTCCAGGGGCAATGCATTCGGGACACTCCTTTGGTTTGCATTCTGAATTAGGTTCTTGTGGTATGAGGAATGTTCTGAATACTTACATGTTTTTTTTTCTTAAAGCAGCATTGTCATGAAATATAGTATGTTTCTGGATTGACATAACTGCCATTTGAGCCATTTGAGTCTCTCAAGTAAATGCAAAACTGATGTGAGAGTCTGAAAATGTGTATTGTGTGAATTCTCTTTACTTACCTGACTAACCTTCATTTTCAGAATTATTATAATCTGTTGTGTATATCTGTCATTAAAATCTCATTCAAAAACTCATCTGTAAGCTAATAGATCGTGACAGCTTCTTTATTTTTTGAGCAGTCTTGGGGTAACATGTTCATGAATTTGTACAGACCTTGGAATCCATGGATTATTCATCGATCATGAATGTGTGCAAGGACTGCAATCTGACAATCCCCTTCAGAGTTTTATTGGAGATGTTACTGCATTTTCAGCCTCACTTTGAGACAAAGTAACATCTCAATCATTTTTATTTTTCTCCTTGAATAGTCAGCACATAGCATTTGAAGAAAGGTCTGTAAAGGTAGCTTCATCACCATTGTGTTAGAAAAGCAATTTCTCTCCCTCTCCCATTTTGGGGAGTTGTATGTTTTCTTAGGGAAGCTGTCTCATGGAATTGGGGGGCAGGGGGTGTGCAGGAAGCACCCTTGCCGGTCAGCTAGGAGAGTCATAGCAGCTGGATAAAAGGGGGAGAATGTGCCATATTGAATGCAATGATTTCTCCCTTGGGACGGGGAAAGAAATCATCACAGAGACTCACAGGGGTGCTCAAGTGTTTTCATAGGGTGGAGATGATTGCATACAGCTTTAATTTTGAGCAATCAGTTGTTCATTTAGATTAATTTCTCGTTTCATTTCATTTTTAGATTAAAAAAAAGGTTGTTGACTTGNACGGGGAAAGAAATCATCACAGAGACTCACAGGGGTGCTCAAGTGTTTTCATAGGGTGGAGATGATTGCATACAGCTTTAATTTTGAGCAATCAGTTGTTCATTTAGATTAATTTCTCGTTTCATTTCATTTTTAGATTAAAAAAAAGTTTGTTGACTTGTTGGCAAACCCAATGCAAACTAAAAGAGAAAAAAAACCTACCAAATTTCTAATAGTTTTATTAATTTTTTAATTTCCTTTGTACAAGTTACACAATTATAAGTATTTTGCAATTGATTGCAGGGGTGAAGTGAGGGGCGCAAAGATGAGAGATCCTTGGAAATCTCTTCAGGGACAGGAATCTTTTCCTGCCGAGTACCGACTGCTGCTACCACATCAGGACATGAAAGGAATACATCTGTCCTCTCTTGCTGTAATTTGAATGTGAATTTGATCTTCCTAAGGAAGGAAGATCAAATATTTTCTATCCAAGCACAAATAAAGGAAGAGAAGTGGAGAGAATAATACTGTTTGACATTGTCAGAGGTGACATGTAACCTACTGCTGAGCATATGTTACAGACCTACCTATGTCAATATACAAAGAGGGTGTCTATTATAGTCCCATCTAGAGACCTCCATTCTTCACTTCAGACAGTAGCAACTGAAATTTTAAGCTTTTGAGATATAGTTGTAGTTTGACGCCTTGACCTCAGTCTGTACGCAAGGGATTAAACGTGCTCATTCAGGGTGTAGACTGAGCAAAGAAGGATTTACGTAGTGCTCAAATGCACCCCCTCTTTGAGTCTTTGTTAGAGTGGAAATAGCAGCAAATGGAGGAAGACGGTATCAACAGGGGCTTATTAATGAGTCTAACTGTTATTTTATATACATGTATTATAGCAACATACACAGCTGGACGCAGGTGGACCCGAGCTACCTCTCCTTGCTCTCCATGCTTTGTTAGAGTCTACTCTTCCTGGGTGGAATAGAAAGCTATCATCCATTTGGCTCCGATGGATTGATAGTTTTACAATGCTAGTGATCACAATAAATTACCTGCACTAACTTGAATAATAATCCAATGAGGGCAGTTATTTTGTAGCAAAGCTAAAAACCACATGAACAAGGAATGGAAGAGCATATATTGAGATTTTGTTTGACAGACTGATGCACCATGAAATTTTGCTGGGCTTTCAGAGAGAGAGGTTCAGAGATGCTGTTGGACAAGTCTTCTAGCTCCTCATTACAATGTCCTTACAGGACTAACAAGAGATGAAATTGCAGAAAGAGCATGCAAGATTTTTTCAGTTAAGTACTTTTTTTTTTTTTTTTTTTCCCTTTGGAAAAATCTTACAGTAATATGAGTTGAAAGTTTTCTTTAAATTTGTTAGGATTTTATTTCTGATTTTGCTAAAAAAACTCTATTCTAGACCTAAATATTGTGCACTAGTAGCAATTTATTTGTATTTTAAAAGGCAAAAAAACCCCCAACCCCCAAACCCCAACAAACTTTAAAATTCCAGTGATTATGGGTTAAAAGAAAGATATCTTTTCTGTGTGAGTCTAGCTATGAAATAACTTATCTGGAGGAAACTGCAGTCACTCTCCACTCTTGCAAAGCTCACCATCATGCAGCTGTTGTTATAGTTGTGCATTGACATGGTTAGTACCATAACTTTAGCAGTTTTTGCTATCTTTCCCTCAGACTGATATGAACACTGAATATTTGTTCTTTATACATTGTTTGTACCTGGAAATTACTGAGAAATCTCAAACAATGCAACAGTCTTATTTCCCCGTGTTTTGAAGCAAAATCCCTTTGCAATGCCTGAAACATCTTCAAATGATTTCTCCTGTCCTGTTTACCTTCTAAGGGTCATAATATGCCATTGATTATTTTTTCTTTTTTCTTTTTTTTTTTTTTTAAGGTAGAGCTTTCTACCGAAACCAATGGGGAGTTTGCTTAAAAATCAATAGGGTATTATGGCCCTGAAACTTAAGATAATGATGGCTCCTTAATCATATCAGAAAAGGTGATTAAGATGCCATAAAAACCCCACTAATCCACAGGCAAAGGAAGAGGTGCTAAATTAATAGTGACCATCTTATGGCTGCAGTGACCATGAAATGATGAAATTCAAGTTTCTTAGGGCAGTGAGGAGGGTGCACAGCAAGCTCACTGCACTGAACTTCAGGAGAGCAGAGTTTGGTCTCTTCAGAGACCCGCTTGGTAGAGTCCCATGTGATAAATCCCTGGAGGGAAGAGGGGCCCAAGAAACCTGGTTAATATTCANTTTTTTTTTTTTTTAAGGTAGAGCTTTCTACCAAAACCAATGGGGAGTTTGCTTAAAAATCAATAGGGTATTATGGCCCTGAAACTTAAGATAATGATGGCTCCTTAATCATATCAGAAAAGGTGATTAAGATGCCATAAAAACCCCACTAATCCACAGGCAAAGGAAGAGGTGCTAAATTAATAGTGACCATCTTATGGCTGCAGTGACCATGAAATGATGAAATTCAAGTTTCTTAGGGCAGTGAGGAGGGTGCACAGCAAGCTCACTGCACTGAACTTCAGGAGAGCAGAGTTTGGTCTCTTCAGAGACCCGCTTGGTAGAGTCCCATGTGATAAATCGCTGGAGGGAAGAGGGGCCCAAGAAACCTGGTTAATATTCAAGGATCACCTTCTCCAAGCTCAGAAGTGACACATCCCAACAAAGAGGAAGTCAGGCAAAACCACCAGGAAGGCTGCACGGATGAACAAGCAGCTCCTGGATACACTCAAATGCAAAACAAAAGGTTACAGAGGGTGGAAGCAAAGACAGGAGAAATACAGAAAAATTGTCTGAGCAGCCAGGGATCAGGTTAGGAAAGCTAAAGCCTTGATAGAAGTAAATCTGGCCAGAGACCTAAAGGGTAACAAGCAAAGCTTCTAAAGGTATGTCAGTGATAACAGTAAGAGTAGGGAAAATATGGACCCTCTCTGGAAGGAAACAGGAGACCTGGTTACCTGGGATATGCAGAAGGCTGAGGTAATCAATGACTTTCTTCCTTCAGTCTTCACTGGCAAGTGCTGAAGCCACACTGCCCGAGTCACAAAAGGCAAAGGCAGAGACTGGGAGAACAAAGAACCACCCACTGTAGGAGAAGATCAGGTTCCAGACCATCTAAGGAACCTGAGGTGCACAAGTCCATGGGACATGATGAGATGCATCCTTGGGTCCTGAGGAAACTGGAGGATGAAGTCGCTAAGCCACTACCCATCATTTTTGAGAAGCTGTGGCAGTCTGGTGCAGTTCACACCGACTGGAAAAGGGAAAACATAACCCCCAATTTTACAGAGGGGAAAAAGGAAGACCCAGGGAACTACAGGCCACTCAGTCTTGCATCTGTGCCTAGCAAGATCACGGAACAGATCCTTCTGGAAATTATGCTAAGGCACACGGAATATAAGGAGGTGATTGGTGACAGCCAACATGGCTTCACTAAGTGCAAATCGTGCCTGACAAATTTGGTGGCCTTCTACAGTGAGGTTACAGCATTGGTGGACAAGGGAAGAGCAACTGATGCAATCTACCAAGACTTCTGCAAAGCATTTGACACTGTCCCACATGACATCCTTGTCTTTAAATTGGAGAGACACGGACTTGATGGATGGACCACTCACTGGATAAAGAATTGGTTGGATGGCCGCACTCAAAGATTTGCAGTCAATGGCTCAATGTCCAAGTAGAAACCAATGACGAATGACATTCCTCAGGGGTTGGTATCAAGACCAACACTGTTTAACATCTTTGTCGGTGACACGGACAGTGAGATTGAGTGCACCTTCAGCAAGTTTGCCTATTACACTAAGATGTGCAGCGTGGTCGACATGCTGGAGGGAAGCGATGCCATGCAGAGGGACCTTGAGAGGTGGGCCTATGTGAACCACAAGAAGTTCAACAAGGTCAAGTGCACATGGGTCAGGGCAATCCCAAGCACAGGTACAGGCTGGGTGGACAATGGGTGGAGAGCAGCCCTGATGAGAAGGACTTGGGGGTGTTGGTTGATGAGAAGCACAACATGAGGCAGCAATGCATGTTCATGGCCCGGGAGGCCAACTGTATCCTGGGCTGCATCAAAAGAAGCATGGCCAGCAGGTCAAGAGCGGTGATTCTCACCCTCTACTCTGGTCTTGTGAGAACCCACCTGGAGTACTGCATTGAGCTCTGAGGCCTCCAACATACGAAGGACATGGACCTATTGGAGTGAGTCCAGAGGAGGGCCATGATGATGATTGGGGGCTGGAGCAGCTCTCCTATGAAGACAGGCTGAGAAAGTTGGGGTTGTTCCCCCTGGAGAAGAGAAGGCAGACCTTACAGCAGCCTTCCAGTACCTGAAGGAGGCCTGCAAGAGACCAGGACAGGAACTTTTTACAAGTGCATGTAGTGCTAGGACAAGGGGTAACGGTTTTAAACTGAAAGGAGGTAGATTTAGATTAGGTATTAGGAAGAAATTCTTCATGATGAGGGTGGTGAAACACTGGAACAGGTTGCTCAGAGAAGCTGTGGATGCCCCCTCCCTGGAAGTGTTCAAGGCCAGACTGGATGGGGCTTTGAGCAACCTGGCCTAGTGGAAGGTGTCCCTGCCTATGGCAGGGGGGTTGGAACTAGGTGATCTTTAAGGTTCCTTCCAACCCTAACCATTCTCTGATTCTATGATCTTTACCAGCACATAACTCCACTTAACTTCAGTGGGAGCTTTGTCTAAAAAAAAAAAAGAGCAGTAGAATCAAGTAAGAAATGTGAAGCAATTTCATCTGATTTATTAATGAAACGTGTTGCTCAGCTAAGGTCACTTACCAAAAGCAGGTTTGTCTTTAAATAAACTTCACAGGCAGTATCACTGATTTCTTGGTTCAAAGAACTTCTGATCGCTGTGAACTGGGAAAGCAAGAAACAAATGTGGATGTTCAGAGCATCAAACTGCCTGTTCCCAAGTTAAACTGATGAAACAATTCCAAGTCTTTCTCAAAAGACCTTTTGGACCTTCAAAAAGGTGACCGGACTTTGACATGCATAGCAGGGATTTACAGAATTACTTCCGTGGGAAGAAAGCAAGTCGAAGTACAGATTGGTTCTAGTTATTCCAAACATTTTCCTAGTCCTAAAGGTTGGATTCTTTTTAGTAAACTGAAAACAAATAAGCATCTTCAGCATTTCTTATCAACCTCATTTTCTGTCCTTTTGCAACCTACAGCTCTGATCCTTGACATTTGTGTGAGTCTACCCACTGATTTCAATAGATTTCCATACCCATGCAGGGAACAGAAGCTAAGAGGACCCTGGCTAGGAAATCATGTTCACCAGTCCCACGCTAGGATGTGTTTTTCACTGTCCAGATTTTGCATATAGTATATGTTTTGGCAACTGAGTAGTAATAAAGCCAAAACAGCTCTCGATAATAGTTTTGTAAGCAGTATGGCAAAGATGGAGATGGTTATATTTAAATAAAAATGTAGGAACTGAAGACTATATTTCCTATTTAAAATGTAGCAATAAATTTATATACAGTATTAAAGATATTCCTGAGAAAATTACTCTCGAGGGAAAATGTAGGCAGAAACTGTATGTGTATAGTTGCTCTTAAAGAGGTGGTATGTCTGTTATCTCCTATATCTAGTTGTATCCCAATTCTATGCTTAAGGTTAGAAAGCTGGTCATGGCATGAACTTGGTTTTTATTACTCCTCTCTGTTATTTTTACTTCATCCCTAAAAGTGAGACTAAAGAGTTACCAGTTTTCAAAGACTGGAAGACGAATTGGAGTCCAGATAGTAGCTCAGCCTGTGAGTCAGGAATGGTTTATTTTCTAAAACTTGATTATTTTATTTTGCCAATGAGTACTGAACAAGGCTTTTGTTCATCTTCCACATGTGGTCACTACTGCAAGCAAATGTTTAATTTGCTTTGCAAGCTTGTTATGAGAGGTGCAGTAGAGAATGAGGGCTGAAAAGAATCTTCTGCATCTGTGGTTTTATTAAGAATTGTTTTCTCCCAAGAACTCTCAACCTGTTGGATTAAAAATGTAGAGATTTTTCCTCTAACAGTCTCACAGTTATCCCCTTAGTAATGTTTGGTTATGTGATAATTACATTTTACCATCTGCAGTTATTTACTAAATGAACAACTTTTCTCTGTTGCTTCTAGTCTTCAGACTTTTCCTCTGATAATTTGTAGTTACAATGAAGTATTTAGAATTATGTTTCTGTTTTGACAGCAAATTATTTTGGCTGTGGTTTGGGTGATTATGGACCACAGGACTAGTTTAGGAATTGTGCTTGAAGAAACGTAGCTTTAACATTGCTGTTGATATTGAGAAGAAAAATGCAGGCTCATTCATTTTCCTTGTTAACAAAACAGGAATTATTATCTGTGATGAGGGAATTCCTAGCTTCCAGGGTCCCCTGAAGAGGGAGATCTTTAGGATAACATCTGCTCCAACATTAATGAGTTTTTTTGATGGAAATATTTCATGTGTGAATGTGTGCGTGATTTCACACTACAAAAATTTTGCTTTTTTCCAGCTTTGTAGCAAATAATGAACATCTGCTTGCCTGTAAAACTGTAAAATTATTACTATATCAAACCATAATGCTTATTAATACTGATAATTTTTTATAAAAAGAAATCTGAACTGTTTCCTATGGTAGTGGCATCATTTTTCTTTGAACAAAGCAGCACGTAAAACCTTGAATAGGTAAATCTAACCAGGCACCTCTATATAAAATACCAGCAAATACTTTTCTCATTTCAATTCAATGAAGTTTTTTAATATTAAAGCAGGTTTGTTTACTTTTTTGACATCCAGCTGACCCCAAATCATATTTTGTTATGACTGCTTTGCCCTGGAAAACGTGAATCATAATTAACTTGATACAAACCCACTTCCACTTACAAATCATAATGACTAACATTTAAAACCTTTTGAGTATGAATTAAAATCCAGCTCTAACCCTCTGATTTTTGTGAATACTTGGAATGTTGTGAGAATTTCTTCTCTACTTCTGTCACTTAATCAGTTCTGAAAGAAGCTACTCAGAAAGAGCTGACAGAGGACAGAATTAAAGAAAAAACACCACCACTCTTGGCTGATTAAAAATAAAGCTGGGATTTTGAATTCTTAAAACACATTTTTTCCCACCTGCACCGCAAAGACAGTTTTCTGTTGCTGAATGGAGTTATGAACCTTTAGCCTCCTAATCTTCTAGAAACCTGGGCCATCAGCAATACACAGTATTGAGTTAAATCTTCTAAAATGGTTTCTGTATTCTCCCTGTGATTTGGGACTTTGCTATTTCTTCAAATGTAAGTCACCATCTTGCGCAAAAAATTCAGATTGTTCTAGTAAATTTGTATGTTGAATAAATCTGAGTGCAAAGATAAAAAAAAAATCAGGATAAGAGCTCAGTACAGGCTGAGATCTTTTTTAAAAATTCAACTGTAAGAAAGTCCCATCTGTCTTAAGACTGGGGCAAAAAAGTATTTTTCATAGTAGTGACATACCTAATTGCTAATACTCTTGCAATCAGTGTTATAGCCTTTGTTAGAAAGCACCTTAATAATTCAATAGTACTGGTAGTTGGATGAGACATACTTCATCACAGCCCCTCATACTCACTTTCTCCCTCTGTCTTCCCCAGGATCTTTAGTATAAGTTTACTAGGAAGGGTGAATCAGCCTTGCTATACTCTGTAAAATGGGTTTCAAGGCCAGGTACAGTTGTCTTATGCGATCGTGGAGTGGTAGGGGCTCACATGGGGTGAACAAAACCACACCATCTGTGGCATCTTAAGGAAAGCCTGTAGACATGACTGCATGGTCAATAGTATAAAAGACAAATGCTTTTCCATTGCCACAAGGTTATCAGGCAATTCTACCATTTTCCATGTTAAGTCTCAATATGGACTAATGTGTCCATTCCCCGCTGCCTAAAAAAAAATAATCACAAATTCTCTTGCTGAAGGTGGAAGGCCTGTGCTTGATTCTAGAGGTATGTTAATAAGGAGTCAGGAATCCTAGCCAGCTGGAACACACACTTTTTCTTTTCCTTTTTTTTTCTTTGTAATGCAAAAGTAGCTGGCTAGATTAAAGTGTTAGCAGCCTAACAGTTTAAGCCCCCAAACTGTCACACGTTCCGGGCTGAAACAAGGAATATTGTGTTTCTTATGGCTGCCCTGCATATTATCACCACTGCATCAAGCAAAAACAAAACAGTGGCAAGTCTACGTTAAAATCACATTAACGATGCACCAAAGAAGAAAGCTGGGGAATTTGGAGACACGGCAGTCCTTAATCCCCTCTCCGCCTGTAAGATCCTCAGCTGTCAGAAATCAGGAATCCAGGTGCAGCGCTGCTTAAATGTGACTGTTAGAGGCTGACAGCAAAATGTCTGTAAGCATAGGCAGTGTGGAGCAATTTACTTGCTTTTTAAAAAAAGCATTTGAACATTTTGTGCTCACTCAGATAGTGATGAACTTCAATTCGTCTATGAAAATAAAAATTCTGAACTATTTTACATGAATGACTGATATCTTTATACTGATAAATACTGCAGTACTATAATTTAGTGCAGATAACCTCTACCCTAAAAGAGCATACAGCCTAAACAGGCAAAATGAATAAAAGGTAAGAAATGCATTGTTATTCTTCCCTTTTTAGAGAAGGGGAAACCAAAACACTGAAAGGTTAAGTGGCTTGTCTCTGGTCACAGAGGGAGCCTGTGGCAGGGCTGTGAATTAAATGCCTTTTCTTGTAAGAGCTGTGCTGTCTCCTTAGGAAATAAGAATAGTAGAAAGCAGGGAAACTACCAAGCACAAATTTACTGTATGGTACTTGAATAACATGGCAGGTAGCACTGGAGCTGAAATAATGAACTGATAGCTGAGAGTGGACAAAAATGTATTATAACACTGAAGAATGTAAGAAACTTGGCAATTTCTTCTCCCTCTAAAGCCTTTTTCCTCATGGCAACAAAACGTATGCATTTGCTCTGTCAGTCCCTCCACCCTTCCACTTGCTACCGATCTTTACACAAAGGCAGCGCTTCTGAGGATACCATGTTCCTATGGCCATTGTCAAAGCTCGCCTCCTGAGCAGGGGAGAGAGCCTGCAATTTACGTCCAGAAGTGCTCCGCTGAGAGCTCGGTGGCTACCTGTTCTGCTTGGCTGGCCAAACAGCATGCACAGCTGGCACTGAGGATACCAAGTTCTGCCTCTTGCCCCGCCTGCGGCTCTGATACGCAGGGAGGGTCCGTGTGATGGGCTGCTTGGGCAGGGGGATGTCCACAGGCATGGGGGGATACGGCAGAACTGCAGGAGGTCCCCACAGCGTGCATGGAAAGCTGCACAGGCTGTCTGGTACAGAAAGCCACTTGATAGTGATGGACTGTGGTCCATAGGTGAAGAAGAACAATCTAAACTGATTTTAATCTGTTCCTTATGGGGTTCATTATGATTTTCTTCTTGCTTGCTCTAGTTAATTCTTTTTTCCTCTATTGCCCTGGGCAGTTCGAGTAGTGTTTCTAATTGTTTTCGCTTCACACAAGCATAAATTCACAGCTTGATGTTTATACTTGGTAGACTTTGGTTTTGTTATTTCAGACTTTTGAAGCAACAGAAGCCGGGCTAATTTCAGCAACTGCCAAAGGTACCTGAGCTGCAGGAAAATAAGTACATGACTAGTACCTAGTTAAACCTTGACAACAGGTAGTTTGATTAGCTAGTGTGAAACAACCATATCAAACCAAGAATTTTCACAAGCATGTAATTGGTCTTAAGGACATTTAAACTTCAGTAACTTGTTTCCTGCAGAAGTCCTCAGCTACAGCTTTTCATTTTATAGTTGCAAATAATATAAGAAACAATACGTTTAAAGTTTATAGACTAGCCAGATTCTTATGCAAGCAAACATTGTTTTCCAACCAGTGTTTCAAAGATGCAGCCATGAACTTCTTGATAATCGATAAGGCACTTTTTCCCTTTCCCTTCTATTTCTGTAGTTCGGATGTTGTACAGTGCGTACAGGCTTCTAACACAAGGTTCTTTCAAGTTGTTTGCACAAAACACATTATATGTAATGCAAACGGGTCTTTGTCTCTCCAGATAACTTACTGAAATAGCTAGAAGGATATCATCTGACAATTATTTCCTTGTCAAGACTTTTTTGTTTGTTTCTTTCAGCCAGAGGTTCTTCCCTAGAAGTGACAAAGGGCAGTTACTTCAGCTCCTGATGGAAATTTACAGGCATATTTTAAAGATGTAGCTTTCAGGAGGCACATGCTTATGTGAAAACGAAACAGAGTACTCATCTTTATTAGTAAAGAAATTTGAAAACTCAGGCATGGTGTCTTTCATTAATCATATCGTTCTGTATACACGTAAACAGTGTTTTTCAGTATCTTACTATAGAGAAATGCACTATTTTCCTTCTGTATTTATGGCTCTGAAAATGCTTGTTTGCCGACACATTTGTCGTCAGGCTCTTTTTCATGCTAAGAGAAGGAAGTAAGAGGAAAAAAGGAGCCAAAAAGAAGCCAGTATTTCTTCAGAAAAGAGGATAGTACCTTGAGAAACAAGCTTTTCCTCACGAAACAATGGTAAGCAATGAGGAGTTGGATAATTCAAGGCTTTATCTTTTTGCCTGCTGTAACTAAACTAAGAAAAGAATTCAATAGAAAATCAGATATGAAATTGCTCTTCCAATTCTAGTGGTGTGAAAAGAAGAAAAAAAAAGATGTGGCAGCTCTTTTTCAAGAAGCAATCTACATGCCAAAAGAAGCATTATTTAAATTGTTTGATCAACAAGCATCAACTTAAATTCCTGGATCTAGGGTGTGTGACCCAAGATTTTCCTTGTCTCCTGTGTGTGAACGTGAATGCTGGAGGCATTTCTGTGCTCTGACACACGCCGGCTGCCTGTTCTTTATTGTACCACTTGTTATGCAGAGTAGCACCATCACTTGGAAGTGAGGAAATGTTATTACTGCTTGATACTACAAAATTGGCTCAAAAATTTCTCCAACGTCTCTGTAACCTGCTCTGTGCTCCTTAAATGTCCTGGATTTCCTTGCTTTTTTTTCCAACTCCCTGCACTAAAGCTGTAGATGGCTGTGATCAAGGGGCTTTCTCTGAGAATATGGGCAAGGGACAGTAGGATTGCACTGGTAATCTCAGTGCTAGAACTGGAAATAGCTGCTTCTTGCTGTGCTTCATTTCACCTACCACTTCCTTTCAGTGAAACAAAAAGCTTACTGTCTTTCTTGATGTAAAACATCAGCATCATCTATAGAAGCAACGATACTGGCAACTGGAATAATCTCTGAAATTTGTGCCCCTTACACCTCTGTAAAATCTAATTACTGGAATATTCAATTTTTAAAAATTTGTGTGAATCACACAAAATCTCCCTTTCTATTTTAACAGCTTTTAAATACCATTTCTCCATGCTTTCTCGAGTGTCCACCGTGACTTGGTTGGTTTGTTTGATCCTGGGCCACAGGTACGTTTTGAAAACTGGTTTGTGGTAAATGCTTCTTGTGTTTTATATATGTGACTCTGGATGGCATAGCCTGTGTATTCAAGTGGGATAACCTCTTCAATCATGTGCTATTACTCCAGCACCATTTGTCTGCTGTTTTCAGCAATGTCTAAAGGTATAATCTCAGACCTTTGCAGCAGCACACTTGGAGCGGTGAAGTCGTCTTTATATGCGCATGCCTGCAAGTCAGATCAAATGTCTGTACCTAGTGGAAAATTTTGCTGCTAGACACTTGACACTACTTTAATATGCGGAACATATTTTTGCATGCCATGCACTACCTGTGTCTGAACAAAAGAATCAGCTCTCTGTTTTTAAGTATGTGCCTAAAGAGGGACAGAGGGATGTTCCTGGTTAAAAGAACACACTGCTCTTTCCTCTGGTTTTGTTTGCAGCTTGCAACTTCTGAAAAACTTTTGAAAAGTTTAAAGAATGGCATAGTATTATGAACTACAGAAGGGGAAATTTGTTGGCATGCACTTTGTGGTGACCTGCGATCAAAAGGCTGGATTTACTGTACCTTAGGGCGCTTGTGAGCATGTATACCTGAAAAATGAAAGTTGGCTTTTGTGAGTTTTGCTTTTAGAGGTGTTGGCATGGTATGCTAAGTAGAGAGGGGCTGCAATAAAGAGAGAAATTTTTTTTCCCTCCTCTTCTGTTTTCCCCTGCTGTATACAGATTTCCTACTGGTTAGAGTTTGCAGCTGAGATGTGCACATTCAGATTTCTGCTCTGAACTGGGTGGGAAATCCAGGATCTAAACACTGCAGTGAGCTCTAGTCACAGGTCTTCTTGAACATGAGACGTTTCTCTATGAAATCCTTCTTCAATGTTTTCCATTAGAAACCGTTTTGTTAGAAATAACAATCCAAAGCAAAGGTAAGAAACTCTTCTTCCACATCCCATACAGTTCTGTCTGTAACAGTTCTTGGAAATGGTAGTGAAAATGCTAACCTGACAGTACGTGACAGACAACGCAACACAAAATAATGCAAGGGTTCTTGAGACAACTGTCCCATTTGATTTCTGTACGTTCCTTTTCAGTAATGGTGCCTGACACTGAAACACTCCTAGCTTTTCTGCCAATATTCAAGGAAATGCTTTTCCTGTCTTAACTAAACTTCTACGTTTAACTTCACTAAAATTCCCCATCCTAATGATGATTTACTTTAAATCAAATTTGTTTCATAGAAAGTAAAATAATTCTCACTTTCTGCATCAGATAGGTAGTTCATCCAAGTGAAACTAGAGAGAGCATTTGCGGGGATTTTTCTTGGTTTTGTAATTTGAAATCTAGCCTAAAGACAAGGAAAGTAATTTTGCCCTCACTCCAGTAACGTATATGGACTTATGTAATATAATGCATGTAACTTTATTTTAGCTACAGCTACTTTCTACTTGTTGTTTTTGACGGTTGATCAAGTTGAAGCCTCCATCTACAGAAACGGTTCTTCTAAGCATGCAGATCTAAATGGATTGGTCTTTTAAATTGTGAGGAACTTCACTGACCTTCTGACCATCCCATAGGCTTCAGTGAAGATACAAGTGGGGATAAATTTGAACCATTCTTTCCCCATTGTCGTCTTCGGTGTGTAGAGTTCACACGCTCACTTTGATACAACATCAAAACATTTATAACTCAGGATACTGAAATCTGAAACTTCATTCTGATATATTAAAAATATAAATGTACATTCTAAATTAGGATTTTGTTGTTACATTTTACCAATTATGATTTGTTTTTATAGTCAAATTCTTGAATTGGACATAACTTTGATAGTTTGCTAATTGCTAGCATGATTTATGCCTTTCCCAAGAAGTTTTGTTTTGCTTACAAGAATAATGTCACTGCGATCCTGTGCAGGATTCGGTTCGTCTGTCATGAAGACTGATCATATAGCATTAGTCACTTTACAGCTTGGGCCTCTAGAAATTTGATTTTCGTAGCATTGGGGAACTTGTATACACATCAGTCTTACCTGTTTCAATAACCTTTTTTCATTCAAGTGCAATTGGACTATATGCAACTTAGTTTCTGATGTAATGGTTAGGAGCACACTGACTCAGGTATTTGGCTTTTGTGTCACCTCACAAAGTTCTCATAATTATTTAAAGGGATAATATGTAGGGTTCTCCCAGTTGCATCACTTTTCTATTAGAATTTAAACTTACTCTTTAATCTCTTTTCCTCAGCAACCTCATCTTTTTATGAACAAACAATATTGCTAGACACTCAAGAAATAATACACACCTTAATGCCTTTGTGAAATACTCTTGGAGGGCGACAGAAATTATATAAGAAAGACAACAAGTTGCCAGCAAGTTGTTTGATTAGAAGGAACTGCATGTATGAAAATAAGTCCTAGTCCTACCTCCTTGTTATCCAAAAAGACCTGGCACTCAGCCTGCTTCCTGAAGGACAGAAGAAGCAGCAAAAGCTAAAGGAGATATATCAGGGTTTGGGAATTTCCTATATAAGAATATTGTATAAATATGAGATGTGAGATAAATATAGTGCTTATATCTTCAAGCTGACTTTAACTGTGATTTTAATGCAGGTAAAAATGGGTGGACATTATTAAATGAAGCAGCAACTGGGTTTGGGAAATTGTAGAAGTGTCCTAGGACCTGCTCTAGGAACACCTGCTTTAGCAGGGGAGTTGGACTAGATGATCTCCAGAAGTCCCTTCCAACACCTACCATTCTGTGATTCTGTGAACATTGTATCTCTATGCAGAAGAGCGGAAGGTAATTCTCTTGCACAACTTGCCATCTCTTTCTGTAAGTATTTGGTATTTTGGGGGTTAATTTTGCTAATATTTTAAGGGAAACTGACAGCGAAATTATTCAAACAATAAAGTCCCATCTGGTTCTACAGCAACCACAGGTAACACTCCTCTTCCAATGTCAAATTGTTTTCTCACATTTCTATTTTTTTTCTAACAGCATTTCTGACTTGGTGGTCCACAGGTAACATCTCAAAACTCTTCTCCTCCCATCTAATTTCATCTGTCTCTGCACAGATTCTTGCAAATTTATTCCATGGAAAGACTGACAAAAATAACTTTCCCAATTTATCTTTCCTTCCCCTGCAGCAGTCTCTCCTCCCTACTGTAGATAGATACTGATGTTTCTGGTTTGTTCTCTGGTGTTTTTTGTTGTTTGGCTGGGACTTTTTGAAACCGTTCTTGATTCCTTCATCAATATTTCATCCTCCCTCTCCTTTGGTTCATTTCTTCCCACCCTAAATAAATGTTGGTGTCCCATTTGCCTCTGACTGGAGTGTATCAGATGTGTTTCCATTCTAGATTTTCTAAAATTTATTTTTAATCCCTGGTAATCTACTTTTCCCAATGATTCCCAAGCCTTTTATTTTTGTTTTCTAGCCAAAGCTATATTTCCTGAGTTGTTAATCAGGCAACTCTGATGCTGCCCTGGGATTTGTAATTTTGCTGTCTTTCTTGCCTCTGTTCTCAATAGGTTGTCCTCTGACTCTTTCTTTCAATGTATAAACAGAATTATTCTCCTCACCTTTCCTCTTGACACTATAATGTTTTGCAATAACGACAAGCAAGAACTTCTAGACCCAAAAACTTAAGCAAGGTTAAGCTTAGTGTATTCACAGGATGGATCTTAGACATGTAAGTGGATTAGTTTTCTGTAAAGAATCACAAGTATTTGTAACACATATTTAGAAGATAACAATGCTATTTTAAAATAGTAATGGGTGAAAAAATAGGGAACTACAGTAAAACACTTCCCTGACTCTAAGAAAGGGTACAAGTGACAAGGGAATGTTAGAGGCATATACATGGTAAATTACATTCACATTGATTTAAATTGGGTTTAGAATTAGTCTGTAACCACAGAGTACTCCCACTGTGCCATGTGTTGTATAGCTAAATGGAAGAGGAGTATTTCAGAATGACTAAGCAGAACATTAGAAAAATTAATGGTGCATTAAAAAGAAAAAGCAACAGTTTACATTTCAGAGAAGATTCCCAGATTGTACCCAACATGAATGTTGTTTTTTCTAAGCTGTGGTCATTGCTTGTGCCAAATGAGTACAGGCGACGGACTTCTTACTGGCAGTGTTTTGTTTCTTTCCTCCTCTGGCAGCCACACTTAAGACTGGCATAAGAAGACCTTGGCGCTCCCCACCCCGAGACAAGTGCTCCATTGCAGGCCTTTGTAGCAGGTGAGGGATCAGCCAGAGGAATGAAGTAATTGAAGTGATGGGGCTTTGAGCGTTCAGGGGCAACCTGAGCGAGAGATCTAACCCTGCTACACCCTTTCTGCTTTCTTCAGCTGGTTACTGAAAGCTCTTATTTCTCTTGTCTCCCTCCTCCTGTTTAATTCTAGGTAATGCTTTCTAAAAACACTAATTCAGTTTCCTCTTTCTCTCATGTAGTTGGTAACACGTTTTCCTCAAGCTCACATCTCTCCCTGCCTTTGGCACGCGCATTTGGGTGGGTAGCCATTGGGCAAGCTCAGTAAGGTGAGAGCAGCTCCCGTCTGCTGCCCTCGTCCGTACCCGTCAGTCAGGCCTATGACTGCTCACTTGACTAGCGAGGCTTCTGGACAACATCTCAGCCTCTCAGATTCTCCTTCTTTAGCACTTCTGAAAAGATTTCCATACAGAAGATTTTATATCCAGCTCATTCAGCCTCTCCTCTGTGTCAGCTACAGCAACATCCCTCACTCTGGCCTTGACAAGTAGTGTTCTGCTCCACTTGCATCTGTGGTGGAGAGTGCTGGAAAGATCATTTTCTTTCGTTATCCCCCTCTTGCATCTTTCCTTTTTCTACGCTGCATCAGAAATAAATGTTCTTGCCTGCCAGGTCCTTTAGAGTCCAACCCTATCGTAGCTATTACCACTCATTCACTGTCACGATGCTGACTCTTGCCTTTGATCAACCTATTACAGCAGCCTCCACTGCCTGCCTGTTAAATTTTTAAACAGCCACTTGCGTATGTACTGCTGAGCTGCCTGTCATGCTTGGAGGAGTTTCTCCATCCCAAAACTTAAACTAAACAGACACTTCCCCTCTTTCTGCTTCTAAACTCTTAAGTTCAAAGCCCTAAATGTCGTTGTCCCTTGCTTGCTGTCCATGGCATAAGCAGCTAGATCCCTGAAACACTGTAACTCACGGTGGTGGGCATTGAGCATATGAAGCCCTGAGGGGCAGCATGCTGCCCCTGGGGCACCCGGTGTCAGGAGTGTTCCCTCTTGCATTCCCTGATGCATCAAGGAGACACGTGCTGTGGGAAATTAAGATGACCACAGTAAGAAGTTAGTTGTCTTCTCATGACACCTTGCAATGAAAGCAGGTATTCCAACTCAAAGCGTAGAGAAGTCTCTTCAACAGGCCTTTGCGAAGAGTGATATAAACCTAGGCTATGCTGTCCTGTCTTTCACCAATAAAAAGGAGAGAAATAGATCTGTCACCTCTTTTTCCTTCCATAGTACCACTTCTAATTGACTTTTGCATGACAGGTGCTGAAAAGAAAACAAGAACGTGGCCTGACTTTATTATATGTGATAAAGAGACAGGATAGAGGCAGCTCCTCACCATACATTTTAAATAAACACAACAGAAATAGCAGAGTGTCTTGCCAAAGTAGTGAACAGTATGATGGTTACTGAATTTGAGGTATTTTAGGAAAGTTTAGGCAGAAAGGAACGAAGCAGAAAGGAGTAAACTGAAGGGGAGGCGGTGGGAAATTCGGCACAGCATGAAGGAGTCTCACTTGGATTAAAACCCTGTCTGGCCTCTAGCCACTTGTGCTTGCCAGCATTCTCCCAAACCTGGGTAGAGTGAGGCGTGACCAAACAGCCTCAGAAAGCTAAAAGGATGCAATTCCCATCAGTTGCATATTCAGGTGGCAGGCAGGAGAACTGCTGCAGCTGGGGCAGGTAGATACCTACCCCTTCAGGCTGTATCTATCCTTCCTTCTGATGCTTTCACAGCAGACACAGGGAGCTCTCAGTTCTTTAACCTTGTTCTCCAGCAAGACAAAATATCCCTCTATTACATTGGCAGGGGGTGGGGGCAAGAATTATTAACATGCTTCATTTTTGTTAAAGAGGATTTTGTTTATTTGAATTTTAGTAATCTTCTAATAAATTAATATAATAAAGCTATTTAATTTTGCTAACTACAAATACTCAACACCTGTTAGATTTTTTTTCCTTAAAATTTTTACATTTAATACAAAAAATGTTCCCATAAACACTTTTGGGATAAAAAGTGTTCAGACCAGCACTCAGTCTCGTCTTGCCGTACTTACACATTACGATGTAAGTTAAAATTTGAAATGCTTATTAAAGTGAAAATCAATTACTGAATGAAAATAAATACATGTATATATAGTTCTGTTTGTTAAGTAGAAAGAGGCCATGGCTTCAACTGGTAGTAGACTTGCTTCTGAACTGTAGCATGAACATCTGTAGTTAAGATTGATTTTCTACTTTTGCAAAGTTGCAAAAGAAAATTACGTTTCCAGAATGGTGTAAGAAAGTTTCATCAGTTGAAAGCAAAAAATGTTCCTTATTAAAACTAGTGGAAAACATTTGGAAAGCTGGGAAGCTTTTGGAGGAGTGTACATTGCTAATTAGGAATTATAAATTGTGTGGAAAAGTTAAAGAGAGCACAGCTATGTGGGGTGAAGAGCAGGAAATTCTTTCAGTGCGGCAGAAACAAGGAAGGCTAGCAGTGGTGCACAGCTGATACTAGACAAGGATAGTAAAGCTGTCAACCACGGTGCAAAAATGCAAAAGAACGCAATAAATATTTCTGTTCTGATTCAGAAAGAACCAGTGTGATATACTGACATCTGGCAGTGATAAGGACTACTTTCCACTTGATCAATAAATTGGGAGATTGTTAAATAGCAACTGTCAGAGCTAAACAGTTTTTTGAATTTACAGGACCAGATATGTTGCACCCAAGAGTATTAAAAGAGCTTAGTGAGAAGGTCTCTGAACCATTAATGCCAATTTTAAAGAAACCTTAGAACAATGAAGAAGTTCCAGAGCACTATAGCAAATACAAAGCACCGATAATTTATGGGAGTAAAGGTATTGTCATAAATTGAGTTGGCAACCTGATTTTAATCTTAGGCCAAAACTTGGAAATGCTGACCTGGAATTCAGTCAGTGAAGATAAATACATGTACCCCGTCAAGCTGTGTTATAAACTGTTTAACTAGGGGTGGGAGGGAATGTAAACATAAAGGAGAAATCATCATCGTTTTCTGGTTCATTCTGTCTGGGTTTTCTTTTGGGCCAGCTCTATTCAGTATTTCTATTAATGCAGCAACAAGCGCCACTTGGGCAATTCTTCCTGCAGCCCATCCACGGGATGCCGGGGAGGGGCATCCCAAGTGTTTGCTCAGAGAGTAGCCAGAGCTGAGAAGTGCCCTTTTGCAGGAGTTTCAGCAGGATGTGTGAGGCTTGAGAAATCACTGAAACTCACAGTTTACTAAGGACTTCTATTAAACTCAGACATGGAATAGAAATAATTGGAAGTGCAGACATTTTACATGTTCAGAAAATAAATCCCCTTCTCATACGCACTTCCCACAAATATGCTCTTCTGAGCGTCACCTGCTGTGAAATTTTATACAGTGTCACCCTCTGATATTAACCTTTGTCCTTGATCCCCACTGGCTTTACCCAAACCGTCAGACAACATCCTACTAACTGCCTTCTGCAAGCAGTTCTTAAACAGGCTTTTGAGATTTCTCTGATACAGCACCAGTTTATCCCAAGTTTGGTATTGTATAGATATATGTGTATTTATATGTAGGATCAGACATACTTGAAAGGATTAAAAAAACCAAACGAAAGTGTTTTCTTCTCAGCTCTTACTTGCACTAGGTTTTCATAATTATCACTTACTTCACCCTAAAGAGGTGAGATGAAGCTTGGATGCAGATCCTGGGTTAAGATTACACCTGCCCTCAGGAGTTACAATTCCAATGTTCTTCGGAGCTGCTTGTGCTTCACTTTAGATTACTCAAATAACACATGAGCTCCTGCAATAAATCACATCTTTCCATGAGTGTTAAAAAGTAGATCAAGTGTGGTGGGGATGACACAGACGTACCCACTGCCAACAAACAGACCTTCTCCCAGTCCGGGACTTGGATGCTGGAACGCCTGAGTCCCTTTGCTAATGCTCTGGTGTGGTTTTTGACTCCTTGCTTGAGTTTCCTTGAGCATAGCACCCAATTAGGCCATAAGGATATGAAGGTTTAAATAGGTAATGTTTCGTAAAGTGCCTCTACTACAAATTATGAGATTTTTATGGTATGCCTACTCAGTATTCTGCAATTTTTCATGATACGTTACTAAAAACAATAGGAATTTTTTCTTTTTTCTCAGGGTTGGGGTCTGGACACCACAGCCTAAGCAGGTGAACTGATGCTTAACCCCAGAAATGAAAAGCAGAGAAAGGCAAGTATTGCAATCTATACGGAAAGCCAATAAAAAGGCATTTTTAGTCTTGGAATTGTCAGTGCATTCTCTGTAAAAAAAAACAGAAGTATTTCTATCTCAGTAAAGCCTACAGCATGTGTCAGTAATGGATCAAATATTAAAAGTAATTTTTAATAAGTGTGAATCAAAGAGGGATTAGAAAAGCTCAGGGGATTTGGAGATGAGACTTCAGTTCAGGGAATTCCACAGCTCAGAGGCATAACAGGTGAATGCTCTGCTACCCATGGATNTGTGTCAGTAATGGATCAAATATTAAAAGTAATTTTTAATAAGTGTGAATCAAAGAGGGATTAGAAAAGCTCAGGGGATTTGGAGATGAGACTTCAGTTCAGGGAATTCCACAGCTCAGAGGCATAACATGTGAATGCTCTGCTACCCATGGATGGGAGATCTGGCAAGGGGGCTGATGAATTTGAGATTTATTATTAGAAAGTAAGGACTGAGGGTATGTATAGATGGAGACCAGTTTTGATAGGTATGAAAGGGATGTTTCAGACAGGTAATGAAAAACTCAGAGCAAAATTTTAAAGTCAATGCACTGACTGATAGGAAGCAGGTATAAATCTACCATAGCTGAAGTAATGCAATTGGGTTTATCGTCATAAGTAAACTTAAGTGATGCAGCATAGGGAACAATGGGGTCATTTGTGAATATTATTCCATATAGTGTATGCTTATTACTGTAATCTAAAAGCTATAAAGATGGGTTTTAGAATGGGACAAGCAGCATAGAGAGTAGCAGTAATGCTTGCCTTACACCTGCAAGGTGGAAACATGTCACCTAAGCGACTGCTTTTGAGAAAAGCTTTTAAGAAGTTAAAAGTAAATGAGCTAAGAAACCAAAGAAGGGTACACAGTTGAAATTTTTGGAGGATTCATCAGATGTTCACAACTGCCACCAGATGGGAAAACAGAATATGACAAAAAAGATGTAAATGAAAGACCGATGAAAAGGGAGAGGGTGAATTTGGGGGTTTGATTTCAGAAAGCAGTGCCTTATGTATCTATCGCAAGTAATGCAAGTAATGCTTTCTGGCTCCTTCGTGTGTGTGAATGTGCATGCATTTTTTTTTCCCCTTCCTTCCACCTCCCTCCTTCCCTTGCGTTTTCTTTCAGTGATTGACAGCTCACGGTTTGAAGAGAAGCTTAGAGAGAAATCCATACCTTTTTTGTCATACATCATGAGCTAAGTAATCTCTTGAGAAAGAGGGGTTTAGAGCAGTAGGAGCCTGTAAAGAATTTGGATATGGATCCTCCATGAAAGGTCTTGGTACACTGTAGTAGGTAAGAACCAGATCACTTGGGTCAGTGCTGAAACTCTGTATTGCTTAGAAATAATGGTGAGAGTTATTACTGTCTGAGCAGTCACTCGGATAACATTTATCTAAAGCTTTAATTGACAGATTTTGTAAGTAAGTATTGCAAGTTCTTGTGCATTTTATTACTATTATTGTTGGCTTTGGTTTTTATGTTTTGCATACCTCAGAGAAATAGGCATTAGATGACGATTTTTCTGTCCCTGGACAGAATTCAATACTGGAGAGTTACAGGTGCCTGGTATTACCACTGTCTCCTTCTCTGAAACCCTTTTTGTGACAGTTTTGTGATCAAGGTGTTCAGCATTTCAAAGTAATGAGCTATTTATTTTTGTTAATAACTCACCTATGGCATATAAGGAATATAATATTCTTTATCCAGTCTTATACAGTAGAACATTTCAGTATTTTAATAGCAACTCTTAGTATCACAGTTTGGTGAACCTGGTATGTCATGAAATCATACTCTAATATTACAGTGCCATTTGGGCTTGTTCTGGAGCAAATTGCAAATGGAGTTAACAGATGACTGCCACATCTGTATCCGGAAGAGACAAACATTGACCTGTGCTTGGTTGCAATTCTACTGCCTTGTTATCCTAGAGATATGGTTTTGAGCCTCGTGATTTCAGTGGCCTAACCTAGAGCTAGAAAGAAAGGAAGGCTGCTCACAGATGATCTATTTGGTCACAGAGAGGATAATTCATAGCATGACTTTCTTGCGTTGCATACGCTAGCACATTGTGGTTAATAAGTTTAGGAAAGGCAGCATGTTATTTTTTAATTCCTACTCAAGGTGAATAACAAGGTCCCTTAAAAATGTTCCGACTGGCATTTAATTCCCATTATCATGCCATTTTGCTCTCATTTTGATGCCTTGTTATCACCCACTAGGGATGGAAAAAACATTGATTGTATTTGCCAATCATTTTAGATCTCTTGATGGCTTTACAACTCTGTTAAGCAAAAGGGTTTTTATGTCCCAAAGGTAAAATAAACTGTTGCATAAGATCACTGTATCTTTCTGTCTATAGGGAAATGAGAGAGCATTGATAAATAGCAGGTAAGAGAGCCCCTAATATGAATTTGAATACTAATTGAGGTCTTATTTTATTTTTTAAAAAATATAAAAACCCACTTATAAACAGATCTATAAACATATTTAGATGCCAAATCCTACCAATATCAGAGAAAGCTGGAAGTCTACACATCTTTGAGAAACTACGTTCTTGCTTACTACTTCCACAACATCAGGAAAACCAGACAACTTACAACAGTATTTTGACTTCTTCTGTCATCTTTGACGCATGCTGTTGACTGGAACAGATGTTTACGCATCTTGGAAATTCAGCCTCTATTAATACTTGCCAAGATGTTGCTTTTGACTAAATTTCCCTTCTTTTTTTTAAGTTTCCTTATTTTACCAAATAGATGTGGTTATTTAGATGACTTAGATAATTTATCTCTCCAAAGCCATTATTGTGCTACTCAACCACTGTTCAACAGTGGGATTTTTTCCTGAAAATTGAGAAACTTGCATTCGGTATACTTCTTGTCTATGTATTTGTGTGATTTGTCTTGGCTAAAGCTTAGGAACCCTTCAGAATAGTATTGAGGAGCTTTGACCCGCTTTTGGGAAGTATGGAGCTCATTAGGGTGTTCTTATTAACGGTCACGTTTAGACTCCTGATTATTTGTGGAACTCCAACAGATGGTGTAAAAGAGCAAATTTTCTTCTTTCTGGAAAACACAGAAAATGCTGCTGGAATATAGCAGAGACATGCAGATTGATGAATGGCTGGGAGAAGATGAGTTAAAATCGATTGCTTGCAATCTTGTTCAGTGCGATAACATGGAGACACGAAATTAAGTCAATAGATACCTGGTTCCAAACAATATGGGAGAAGGGGAGGCAGAGGAGGTTACACATTTGTAACCTAATCTGCAAACTTGCCCTCATATTTTGTGTGGGCATTGATACGCAATTGTTTCATTTTTGTATTCTCTGTATACTTTCCTTTGGCCTATCCCGAGACAGAATGCTAAACCATACAGGCCTTAGGCTAGGTTTGACTTGGTATGAACCTGTTATGATGTTTTATTCGTACTTTGTGCACGACTCTCCTTACTTACTCCCCAGATGCATGTTACAGCTGTAACCTTTGCTAACATTTCTACTCCTTCAATCAGCACATACCTCACTTGATGATTACTGCGTCTCATCAGAGCAGAGCAGCATCCAGAAACGGGAAAAGTCATTCAGGAACACCTGTATGAGGCAGAAAAAAGAATGCAACAGCTTTGCCTATGGCGGGAACACGTTGAATATACATTGGGCTCACATAGGGTACATATTTTGCTAAAACTGATCACTGTACGATGAAAGGGGTGGTCACAGATGGTCAGTCTGTTGAAGGAAGGGGACATGCTGTCTGGTTTGTGTTCAAGATACGGGCATGCAATGAAGGTGAGGAGCAAGCAAGGAAGGCAAGGGGTGAGCTAGCCAGGGCGCAGCAGGGCAAGGGGCGATGCTCCTGCCCTGGGGCTGAAGCATGGGCGCTGCCCCTCGCAGCGCACAGGGATAGGCGGGAGCTGTTTTTCAGGGTGATTTATATGCCTCTTTGATTACTTCCCCCCCACCCCCTTTTTTCCCCCTCGAAAGAGAACAGCTAAGGCAGTGCTTTTTTGCATCATTTAAGGGAGGAACTGCTTGCACGTTATCTCTGTGCATATCCCTGTGTGTGTGCGAGTACATTTGAAACGTGCAGGTAACAGATACAGAGGGGATAGTACAGTGTGCACTGATTGTTTGGATTACAGCACACTGAACTGGCACACAGAGGAACTGCATGCGCAGCTGCGTCCTGTGCCATTTAAAGCATGCAACCACGTGGATTCTGCAGCTTCATATACTATGTGATCAATCAGGTAGTAAGTTATGTTACGAATTCATAGCAGTGAAGGTCGAATGTAAAAATTTTTTAAAGTACCCCCAGTGAAGGGGCGTGATCAATTGTATCCACATTTTAGTAAGAATTCTTGTAGATGACTCTTTCCCTTTTTTCTCAGCCCCCTTCGCCAGCATTCGTGTTAGACTAGACCATTTGCCTAGCAGTACTAGCTTTGACCTTCAAAAAGAAATGAAATTATTTATTTCTATTTTTTCTTTATTTCTTTTTAAGATGTACTATTACAGAAATGATTGTGTTAAACATTTGAACCTTTCTGTAGAAAGAGCATGAACATTACAGCCATTAGGTCAATACAGTGATTTAAAAAAAAAAGTCAACCAAAAAGTTACATTTCTGATAAACACTTAAAAAGACTTGAGTTAGGAAAAACATTGATTTATATTCAATTATCTTTTGTTTCCAAATTGTAATTGTGTTATGAACTAGAATTTTCTGTAAATGCCTACAGAGCAAGAGTTAATAGGAGTTGTCTGTTATATTGGCATTTCTAGCTCTAGACAATACGGGACTTTAGCCATGGTCATATCAGCAGTGGACACATGCCAATCAGATTTTTATCTGATGTGATGACTACGTCTAAACAGCACAGTTTAAGCAGTACTGAAGTGGACCCTTGAATCTTAAAAAGGAATATATATATATATAATATATATATATATATATATAAAATATATATGTATGTTAGCTCACTGGAAAAGTTATCTGTCCCACCTGATTGATTCACTATTCTATCTATCCATCCCAAGGCTCCTTTTCTCATCTAAGAAGTTCATCATTATTCTTTGAATGGTCATATCTTCAAATAAATAAAATATTAGAGAAGCCACTGGAAGCAGAAACGTAACTGCGTATTGTACTTGTTTCTTTTGTTGTCTGACTTGAAGTAGGTTTAATGTGGGCTCTATCTTTCCAATTAGCATACAGTTGGGAGGATTTTCTCAAATAAGATGTTGGTTCTGTGGTGACGCAAAGATGGCCAACTGTCTAAGTAAGGCACTGTTAAAGTGAAAAAGCCAATCTATTTTATGAAACATGGAAGGTTTTAAGCCTATTTCATTTTGCAGCAAAATGAATGTGAGGCTAGGTTTTCATACAGGAAGAAAGACTTCCCACTGTCTACTACTGAGTATTTAAAGCACTGTGTGAGGATGGCTGAACTAGATTCTTTGCTTTGTCTGTTTTGGAGCAGAAAGTTTTTATTAATTTTTGCCCATTCTGATTCAAGCAATTGTTATTTTGGATCTGAGACATTCTTTCCACAACCTGTCCTCTCCTAGCTCTCCATATAAGAATTCATCCTAGCAAATGTTTAATTGAAATTGATTCATTTTCACAAAACATTTAGCTTCAACCAAATTACATTTTTCCTAGCAGAAAAAAAAAAAAAAGATGATGAGTTGTAATTATATTCTGTACATAGCCATTGGGAAGAAAGTATACAAGATCACAATGGTAAATCAGAGAGTCTGAGTTACAAATTTTTTTACTCTTTTGCACAGAATAATAGTAAACCTCATCTGTCTTAGGAAGACATGGCGCATATCCAGACACCAGACGTGGTCTATGTCTCTGTATATAGCAGTCACATAAAGTGATCAATATTGAACATTCAGTGGAAGCAGATTGCATGCATTGCATAATAAGGTTGCTTAGGTGACCAGCCCTTGGATAAACCAATTTCTAGTAAGCAGTAAATTGATATGCTTATTCTCAACTTCTCCAAAATATACATGCCACTTATTTATTACAGTTCACATTTTCTTGTGTCAGGGTAAATTTTGTCCATGACATATCCCAGTGTGAGATTTTAGTGAGGAAAGAAGTTGGGCCAGTGCAGGTTGCTTTAAAAAATCGCAGCCGTTGGAATGAGTGGTTACATTTTACTCAAAAGATTTGTGTTTCCTAGTGGGTTTAGGGTTTTTTCAAATTTCTTTCTTCGTCTCCCAACCCCACCCCCTTCTTGGCAGGAGACTATGTCTGTTTTCCCTCTCTAGATATGGATCTTGCTATAGTTCCAGTGACGTAGTCTGAATACAAAACTGATAGGGCACATACCAGTGCGTGAAGACTGTGCTGAAATGCACTGTTATACACCATGTAATATTCTCAAGGTATCCTTTGTCAGAACTGATGAAGTGGGTCTTTAATGAATGAGTCAGGTTAACTAAGCTGTAAGGCATTGCAGACAGCCTGTGAGCTTGCCCTGGCTTGCAGCATCCAAGGTACCTCAGGGGGTTTTGTTCTCTCCTGGCCATTTCGTGCAGCACCTCCTCCCCTGCCAGCGATGTGTCAGACCTTGAGTTCTTCATGTCCGTGCCTTTGGGTGTGCTCACACACATAGCATCACTTTCTGCTCTTGTCTTTGCTGCTTTTATTTATTTCTACCATTTTAAAAAAAATTGTCTTCCTGTTCTTTGCCTATTTCCTAGCTATTTCTGTGCCTTTCTGTAGTTGTGCAGTTTTTTTTAGTTAAAATTTTCACTGCCTGCCCCTTTTCTTCCAAAGCATTTCTTTCAGTGAGCTTCAGAGTCTGACATGTTTTCAGTACAGGGAGGGATAATATTTCCTGAAACAATGCAAACCACTTTTAAAAGATTTTTTTTGGCAGCTAGCTCATGTTTACTCGCAGTAAGAATGTCTTCCTCACTGCACAATATAAGTTTCCATGTTCTATATTACTCTCTTTTTTTCCTTTTAAAACCATTTAGTGAAATACAAGAGATCATATTAACTTATGTATCAGTGTCTAAATTGTAAGGCATAAAGCTTTTTCATGTTCAAGGAGATAAACACAGCCTCTGAACATGGCTTTCTGTTGAACAGTTCCCATAAAGGAATTTTGATCTCTGTTCACTGTGCATGTGATGCGTATTTTGTTTATCTTTGGGTAGTTTTAGTTCTTTGAGTGCAGACTTCTGCATAACATTTTCATTTCAGGTATAATGACCCTGTCTAATCACAGAGTAGTACTCAGTGTTTATTTCTTCATTGATATTTTGTGTAAACTTTCATGATATCTTATGTCAACTCATGCCAGTAGTAGTTTGCAAATATCTCTTTTTAGCCTTCAGCTGTTTGCCTTTTTTGTGTTCCATAAGTCCTCTTGTTTACTAACAAGGGCCATCAATTTGTGTCCATCTGTTTTCATTCTATTCTTTACTATATGGCTTTCTTTTATTAATTAACTGTTTAATCATTTTGTTAATAATTCTTAGTTAATAACTCCTAGCACTTTTTTCCTCAGGTCTTGATTTCTAACTCCACTACTGTTTGACCTCAGATTATAATTTCATAAACTCTCTAATCCAACAAGTCTTGGGCTGGATTTCAAATTCGTGGAAAATACTTCACAAGTTCCTTCCTCAAGTTTCTTCCTTTCCTGGTGTTCTCAGATGAAATTGTTCACTTTCTAAAATAATTATTTGTAGGAGAGCAATATTTTCAAATTTTATAAGCCAAACTGGTAACTGGTTTCAACTAATTAATCTTTAGACTGCTAAACAGCTTCTGAGTCGCTGAAAGGTTATGTTAAGAAAAGACTGTTTTCTTTATTCTGTCTCCACCTGACTTCATAAACACACAAAGCTCTTGCTTTATTTCGTCCAGTTGTCTGCTGTACTTCCTAGATTGCATAGATCCACATTCCCTTCATCCTATATAATTTTCTTTATTCTGTTTTTTGATTTGTTCTTCTGCTTCTTACTTCTGCCAGATGTACCCTACCACGGTCTGTAGGGACGGAGGGTCGCCACTTACAACTGCGAGGTGCCTTGTAAAACGGGAAGGAGATAACTATGACGAGGTCCCGAAACGGCAGGCAGAGCTGTCTAGACCTTTTCTTTCAGACAATAAGCTTCCCAAGGAAGATCAAAAGATTTTTGTGTTAAATAAAATTCATGTGTTTTTAGACTCTAAACTAGCTGGTTTAACTTTTTAAAGAGAGAAAAACAGACAAACTGAGTTAGGCAGAAAAGGAGCGTAAAGGCTTTATGACCAACTTTTTGCCCAGCTTCAATGTCCTTGCAGAAAGGTTTGTGATTCCAGGATGGATTTTCGCCGACAGTGAATTGTAGCAAACCCTATTGCCCTTTAGGAGACCAAGAAGTTCTTTCTAAAGGTAAGCCATTTGCACCCTCTTCTCCCAATATTTTCTAAATTTCAGCATCACTTGCAGATTTTTTGCTCCCTGCACTTGTTGCCATCTTCCTCCCTTCCCTGCACTTGCAGGAGGCTCAGTAGACCCGAAAGGTCCACCTGACTCCATTGCTTTCTTTGTCTTAAAATAACAACATATACAAATTTAGAACAGGCAATTATTGCAATATTGTAAATTCAGAGAGACAATTACTGCAATACTTAACACACAGATGACAAAAAGCTTGCAAGAGATGCAGAAGCTTGTCTGTCAGGTTGCTAAAATCCATCAACGATAGCAGCAGCCCTCTCAGTCTCTCAAGGACAATTAACTGTACAACCAGGTTAACCATGATATGGTGGCAGTTTTCATAGCAGTTGAAGGTATGGATTTGTTCTGCAACTGCACATTTTCATTGTTAATGTAAAGGAAAACCTTTTTTGTCTGTTTTCTTTCTGGTTTTCTGGTATCTGAAAAGCAGAAGTGATGTTCTGTAAAAAAAAACCCAAAACAAAACCCCAGCATCTTTATGCCTCTTTTATAGCTGTGTCCCAAAGCACAGTAGATCCTTGGTTTAAGCAATGTGGGATCTAATAGGCAGCTATTTTTGTCTGATCCAGCCCACCACGTGGCTGCACACAGGTAATGCTGACCAAAATGGAAAGGGCAGAAACATTCCCAGGGGAAAGAGCTTTGCACCATCCCTTTCAGCAGCAGCACGGACCTCAATTAGCATAAACCACTTGTGAAAACACATCCCAGTTTAGAGGCATGAAGTCTACTCACTTCAGCCTTAGGGGTGACTGCTGCATTTTGTAGTGCAGCATGTACTGCAGAAATATTTTGGTTTTGCAGATACAGGTGCTTTTTAAGAGCTGTATTCTGATTACGTTTTGATAAATGTTGTAATTACATAAATTTAATGAAGATTTCTGTAAAAAATTCCAAACAAATAAAAAATGTCTTTGGATGTGCAGTGCATAGAGTGATTTGTGTCCTTAAATGTAGTGATCAACATCTGTGCTGGAGAATCTGTACCTTCCTTCCAGACACTCCCCCAGGGGGTTCCTGCTGCAAAATTGATGAAATTGTACAGAGATAAGACACTTCTAAATAGTCAATAGAACTGTTCCTGCAGAGGCAGAAAAGGTCACGGAGGACACTCTTTTGTTTGTGAGATACTTAGGAGATGTTTTTAATGCAGTTTAAATTACTCAATTGCAATGGATCATGCATGTGCCAGAGTGGTCACAATAAGACTGTGAGCCGGCTGAATTATAGGAGTTCAGGGGGTCTTGCCCAACCTAGCTGAAGATGTCATTGCACGGATCTTTGTAGCAGAAGCTCCCACTGACCATCCAGTATAAGAGATTTGATCATCTCTTCCCTGCGAGCACTAATCTGTGCCAAGATCTCAAAAGCAAATTAGTTTTTTAATAAAGGGTCTGCCTATTCATGTCTGTGTAACAGGTTTCAGGTATACTTCTGTAATCTGAGCAATAGTCTGGGCAGATTCTCAAAAGGGTTTGGGGGCTGATTGGGCACCTAGCAATGGATTTTTAAATTTCAAGAAGACAGGGAATTGCTAACGGAGATGACTTGATTTTTCAAAATGAGACCTGTGAAGCGCTAAGCACTTTTCAGAATTCACACAAACAGGTGAGAGCTGATCAATCTGTGAAAACTTGGTGCTAACTGCTGCTATCCCCACACTGTACGTTGAATGGCCAGTTACAATGCGACTCTACAAACCAGTCAAGATAAACAGAAACTATTTAATGTAAACTGTGAGGCTGTCCAATGCTCAGTGGAAAAAAGTTAAAATGAGATAACTCATTAGAAGCAGCGATGTTTGAAACTGAGCTGATAGTTACATATCTTACAGCATTTATTTCCAGTTTTTCTTAGATATTTCTTTCTTTCTTTAAAATGATTACTGTTTCTGAAACATGCTAAAAATTAGTATGTCAATTATTGGCATTATTTTTCATTGGGAGAAATGCCTTCTGCATAATGTGTGGCATAGAAAACCCTGTGTTTGCTGCCTGAAACTGTAACACACAGAATAAACAATTATAAAATGTCCCATTGTAAGACTGTTTCCTTTCTTCTCTGAACAGAGTTATTTTTAAAACTACTGATTTCCTTTTTTTCCACTTGAAAACTCCCCGGAAATGACCTCCTCTGTCCTGCAAGGACCCTTGTTTGTAAATGGTGGCTCAGTTTCACAGTTAAGTAAAAGTCTTCTATTGATCCCTGAAGGACCACTGATGAGTTCCTCAGGGACTTGGAGCCAGAATGGGAAGCACTGCTGTAACGAGCACAGTTTGAGAGAAATACTGTGTGAAATAAAAGAGAGAACCTGCAAAATGTCCTTAAATTTGTATTTACATCAAGATTTCAGATGAAGCACACAAGTCTCCTGGACTTTAATTACATTTTGTAATTCAGTAATAGTTTACTTGGGATATTACTGTAGGAAACCAAAAGAGTAGAAAACCATAATCACCTTTTTAGAACAGTTTCTATGGAATCCTCCTCATTTTAGTAAAAAGAAAAGTATTTTTATTCCTCCATTGAGAAGTTGTCATTGGGGGAAGAGGTGCAAAAGCACCTGGACTCTCAGCTTCAGAGTATTCTCATTCCAAAATAAAACCTTCCTTGCATACTTCTCACCCCTCTAGTTCCTGGTGAAAGTGTTAGGATGTTGTTTAAAGTAACAGAGATGGAGCTTGTCATGGATGACCAATGCATTTTATACTAGGGCTGCTGCAGGACCAGCATTAGAAGCCCCATATATTTTTGTGAATCCTTTTCTGCCTGCCTCAACAGATAAATCAGAGCTGCATAGCAAAGACTGAAAGTAAATATTCCATGGGGGAAGGACACATGAAGGAGATGAAACTTAGGAGACTTAAATATTTCACAAGAGTTAAATTTACTAAGCATGTTTTTTTACTTAATGTGAAGAAATTGTCTAAAATGAGATGTTGCAAGGGCAAAAGAGCTTTCATACACCATTGAATGTGTATGTGTTTGTTTTTAAATAGACTGAGAATATCTGCCATTATGTTTCTTGTTCCTGAGTTTTGTCAGTTGTGTTGTGAAGCACATCAGTGACAAGGTGGTTTCTTTGGAAACAAAGAACTATAGATTTTTGTTCCATCTTCACAAGACTAGGTATATGATTTCACATAGATTAAAAACAATTTCTCCAGATGTTTCTTGTAAAATGAAATAATAGAGAGAATTATTGCACAAAATGTTTCCTTCTAGAAACTTTGAAAAAAGTGTCAGAATTATCATTTACAGTAATTCTTGTGTACATACGTTGACTGAATTCCAGACTGAATTGAAAAGCCAACCCAAACATTTCCAAAACAGTCTGTTCGGTATGGCAATTGACGCTTGCCATGGCAAGGTGCAATGTTGCTTAAAAAACCTGAATGACGTTACATGGGTTCTAATACTTTACCACCATAAGAGCAATATAGCACTGTTAAGTTAGTGACCTCCAAAGAAGAAAAACATCTAAAGATTAACCAAGATCAATAGAGAGTTATATAGACAGAATCCAGTGAACGGTCACTTCTGTTCTTTTTTTTATGATTGTCAGTGAATGCTTGAAGCCATTTTAACAAATATAAGACCTTATAAGCAATATCTTCTGCTGAAAAATGCCAAATATTTTTGCATGTTTACTTAAGTAGCAGCATTTTAGCTGCGGTTATGAATTTAAGTGTATTTAGACTATGGTAATTTGTTTCTGGATGTTCTTACAGGAGAGATCTCAATATACTGCTAAACTTGGTTGTTCAGTGCTTTTAACTTTCAGGGAGGTGGAAACCAGCATACCAACACAATGTGAAAGTCTTATGGCATAAGTTCTCCTCAAATGTAGAGTGTCATGGTTCCAAATTCACAGAATCACAGAATGGTTGATGTTGGACAGGACCTCTGCACGTCATCTGGTTCACCCCACCCTGCTCGAGCAGGGCCACCTAGGGCCGGTTGCCCAGGACTGTGTCCAGACAGGTTTTGAATATCTGCAATTGACTGTATTAGGAGAAGGCATTGGGAAATGGTGAGGAGAGAAAGGGATTTGTTCCTATGTATAAGGATCTCAGAAATTTTAAACATTGCACTCTCTGTAACTATGGTATCTGAAAACAAGAGAGCATGAAGCTGACAGTCGTATGCTTATATGACTGTTGAAAAGCTAACATATTTATGTAAGCTTTTAAATATTCATACTCGCAGGTTGTGATAGTAAATGAGTAGAATGAGTAGTGAGAAAATAAGTGGCAAAATGGGATACCTTTAACAAATTATAAGTCTACTGAAGTTGACTGTTTTGGTGATAACATGCCCTGAGCCTAACAGAAGCAGTAGAACAAGGTAGAATGCCTTTTCAAAAATCTCTTTTTATTCTTTTAACTGCTACTACCAGCAGCAGCATTAGGGACACCTTTGTGTTTAGACAGAGCCTGGACATTTTCTGGAACTGATGATGTTTGGAGTTGCCTTGATGGTTGTTGCTGCACCTGCCTCTGACTGGTGGAGGTGCCCTGCTGGGAAAAATCATCCCTGGAAATGCAGCTAGATTCAGATTAGAAGGGAAATCTGAAGGTTGCCTGTTCCAGCCTTTGTTAATTGTCTCCTATGTAGTAGGCTTCCTACTATTACTGTTTTTGCCTGTCCGTTGTCCCTTTGCCTGTGAGGCCTGATTCAAGAAGCTATCGATCAGGCTTGGAGGTGCCCACCAGTGCAGGTGCACTGGAGACCCAATGCTTCAGTGAGAGATGAGGAGTAAAGTAGTAGAAACTCTTAGAAAAAAGTAATTGTTCTTGCTAATGCTTAACAGATCTTTTCTGTTCAAAGCAATTTAAACTCCAGAGGAATGTCTATTGCAAACTACTGAACTGTCTACAAGGACATAATATTTTGCAAGTACAATTTAACTTCTCACGCTTTCAATAGTTAAATGGTAATATGATCCACTTTGTAGGTGTCTGCTTTGCTTGTTTGTTTTTAAGCAGTCTTTTCTTACTTTTTGGTGAAAGACTTCTCTGTGTCAAAGTAATTAGTTTTGTCCTGCCATTAGAATACAATAGCTATGGAGGGGGTTTNTAATATGATCCACTTTGTAGGTGTCTGCTTTGCTTGTTTGTTTTTAAGCAGTCTTTTCTTACTTTTTGGTGAAAGACTTCTCTGTGTCAAAGTAATTAGTTTTGTCCTGCCATTAGAATACAATAGCTATGGAGGGTTTTTTTTTTGTGTCAAATTCTGAGATATATATTAGCTAGGTTAGCTTCCAAAGTTTAAAAAGTGTCATGCCAGGGATAGCATGCTTCAAGATAATAGCAAATGAATGATTGTGAAGAGTTTTGTTCAATGTAGTTTAAAGGATGCCTCACTGAATTGAAGTATGCAGCACATACAGATGGTAAACAATTGTGGGACAGTTAAAGGCATGTGAAGGCAGAACATGGCTCTAAAGAAACATAAGTCTGAGTGACTTTCTGACAAGTTGGCTCTAAATTTTTTCTAGCATCAGGTTATTTTTACAGCTGAAATTGGTAAAATTTCAGCCTGTATTTGTTTGTATATTTTGAGTGTGTCTAATTTAAAAAAGCAACAGTTTAAAAAAGTCCAGAAAATTTGAGGAAAAATGAAAGAAAAGTAAAGCAGTTTTGATTTAACCATATAGAAGAAAATCAAGTTTTCTANTTGTGAAGAGTTTTGTTCAATGTAGTTTAAAGGATGCCTCACTGAATTGAAGTATGCAGCACATACAGATGGTAAACAATTGTGGGACAGTTAAAGGCATGTGAAGGCAGAACATGGCTCTAAAGAAACATAAGTCTGAGTGACTTTCTGACAAGTTGGCTCTAAATTTTTTCTAGCATCATGTTATTTTTACAGCTGAAATTGGTAAAATTTCAGCCTGTATTTGTTTGTATATTTTGAGTGTGTCTAATTTAAAAAAGCAACAGTTTAAAAAAGTCCAGAAAATTTGAGGAAAAATGAAAGAAAAGTAAAGCAGTTTTGATTTAACCGTATAGAAGAAAGTCAAGTTTTCTATCATTCTCTCCACTCAAAAATAATTAAAAAAAAAAGGTGAAAACAACTCTAAAAGCAATTACATATTTTGGCCACCATATTGCAGGAATGTAGAAGAATATTGTTATTAGGATGACAAATGGTTGCAGCTGTTATAACTGTGAGGAAAGGAAAAATTAGGCCCATAGTCTTTATAAGGTGAGAGATTAAGAGGAGTCATGATGGAGGTGTTGACTGTTCTGCAGAAGGTACAGTGGATGCAGATGCAACAAAACTATTGGAGATTATGAGAGTTTGAAATATGTAGTTTCCTTATAGAGATATGTGAAGCAGAAAATATTTCAAAGTTTTGGAACCTTGAATATCTCAAATGCAGTTTCACACATAGGAAGAAATTTGCATGCATGGGATCCCTAGGTTAGTATGGACTCCAAAGTTGCATTGGACTGCATGAGATAAGACACTGGGCTTTGACATTGTGCCTCCAGCCCAGATCTTTGAACAACACTGTCATGACTTCTACTTCTTTCATGTTTAGGAGGATGTCTTAATCCACATGGTGTAGACCTGTCACAATTCTTTGATTTCATTCAAACCAATTGAACAGTAGGATGCTCTAAAATGTGCTGTCCATCACTTCTGACTAATACCTATGGTGGATTATGGCTTGGC
>VZSC01006278.1:46805-60811 GCA_013398225.1 Steatornis caripensis | reverse complement strand
AGCCACGCAAAGTGTGATGTTGCTCTCTTCTGTACCAGCAAAGTTGAAATATAGTTGTGTGGGATAGTTTTCTGTTTCTATGAGCCACTCCTTTGTGTATATGCTTGAGACATAAAACCTACTGTTTCTGTCTTCATTGGCTGATGGTATTTTTATCTATGCATCAAATAGATGTTAGGCTAAAGGTGATCATCAAAAAGCTGAAGCTGCCAACATAATGATCATGACCTAAAATCTAAGATTGTTTAAAATGAGTATCACAAGCCTTTAGCAGTAAGTAGCAAAAGTTAGACCGAAAGACATGTTTGAAACTGTCCGTAGGGAGACAGTATACCCAGCAAGGGTCTCTTCAGCATGGCATGTACGGGTTCCAGCTATCGCAGCACCCATTTATACCTCTTGCCAGCCACTGATGACACTGAATAAGCTACATGTTTTATCCGGTGTAGTGACAGGACGAAGCATCTTGAGAAGACCTACAAACATGTTGCAGTCTTCCCAGCTGACGAGATGTTAATGAAGTGCTTTAAGACTACGAATTATAACAGTCTTGTTAGAACTGAAAGATGTCTGAGGAATGGTGATGCTAGTTGAGAAAATTGTTTAAAATGCAAATCACTGTATTGCCTCACAATCAATTTTTCAAGAAAATAAGAAGGTAACACTTCAGAATTTAAAGACTGTAATTTGAATTTAATATTAATGCTTGGATGCTTGGATTGCAAAGGTAATTGACCCAGAACCTCATGTAGTGTACAAGGTAGATGCTCACCCAGAAAAGCCTTTTTTTTAATTTTTTTTTGTCAGAAAAGGGAGATGTTGTGCTATGGGCTGGTTTTTGTTCCTTGCAGAGGTCAAACCAGTGTCTGTTTGAAAAATTCATGATCCAGAGAAGGTAATTTTTAATGAATATTTATGAGAGATGTCCTTTCTTATCAGAGCTGTGCAAGTTTTCAGAAGCTTGCCACTAAGTCTGGCTTCTGATTTTTAGCAAAAAGCTTATTCGTTAAGTCTGAGAAAATGTCAGGTTACATTTCTGTCTAGCCTTTTCTAGCTCTTTCTGGTATCTATCTTTTTGCATAGTAAGATACATTGCTGTGATGCTTGTGTAGTGCATCGTATACAGTATTTTGTTTTTTTTTCTACAGACTAGTCCTTTAAGAAGGTTAACGTTTCAAATTAATTCTGTTATTTCAGTGTTAATCTCTTAAAAAATCATCATGAAAATAAACCTAAATGGTTGAGTTTATATAATGCATTTCTGTAATAAACTGTGTGCAGCTAGAGTTACTGTAGTTCAATAACTAGAAGGCTTTTCTAAACTATTTCACTTTTTTGAATCTCAAATCTTAACTGGAAAACCTCAGAGTATTGCAAAACAATAGGCAAAAAGAGTATTTATTTTTGAGTTGCTTTTCTTTTTAGCATTATTTCAGCACCTAGAAAAAGAAGTTGAGGTTGGTGTCTGGTCTTGCGTTCATAAAAGCTCTTAAGTACTGTTTGTTTGAAGAGCTGGTTTTGTACGTGGTAGAGAAAAAGAGGTGTCTAGAACCCAAAGTGCTCTGAGGTGCAGTTACTTCCTACGGCCATGCAGCTGCAAAAGGCTGAAGCACTATCATGACCAACTTCCAGACCAAGTCTTGTATTCCCTGAGCAATGTTGCCTTTAAATAAGTCCATGGAAAGTATTTCAAGAAAAAATATTTCTCCTAAGTCTAGAGTAATAAAGAATAATTAAAGTATTGGATGCTGATTTCCTCTCACAGTTATACAATTTACAGTTACTGTGTGGAATTTCACTCACTTTCCTCTCCCTTTTTTATACGCTTTGTGTGTTGCAAAGACTACATTTTTGAGTCACTTAAACCTCTCACATATGAGAAATAATCTAACATGTCCTATCCTCCTCACCTAAAAATATTTTTAATCTTTTATATACTATTTCTTAAGTATTTTATTGTAGATTATAATGTAATTATATATATGTTATTTTAAATCATGCATGCAATTTCATCACAACAATGCATTTTTTGTGTAATGCCACCTTGCTAGATGCCTTTATGCCCTGTGACCATCCTGGGGCCAGCATCAAAGAGGCAGATGTTTAAGGTACATTCAGCAAGGAAGGACTTGGATAATGCCACTGGCATCTGAATTTCTCCTCTGTCTGCAAAAGTGTTTCCTTTTATTTCCGGCCCTCTGGGTTGGGTCCCCCTGGAATTTCGCTCAGAGTTAATCCCATGTGGATGGGAATTATTCGTGACTTAATTTAATATAGGAGCACAATTCTCAGCTGGTATGTAAGCAGGCATAGAGACATTACACTGTTCTCAGGGTTCTTTTTAACGAGCTGGCTGGTAAATGCTGACTTCATAGAAAATACCAACAGTAGTATTGCCTTTCAGTGGAATCTGGTAAGGTCCTGGCAAAAACTAGTCACCTCGTGATAAGGTCTTGAGTTTCTTTGGTCCTTTTGAAAGATTTCAGTGACAGTTTTGTGTGAAAAATTTACATTTACCTGAAAAATTAGGGAAATGTATGTTAATAGGAGAAATGTAATCTCATGTGAATGTCCAAAATTATAGTTGAATGTATTTGATATTTTATGGGGAACAAGGAAAAAACCAAAACAATCAACCCCCAAATGAGTAATAATTACAGGTAAATTTTCATAAATATCTAAACAAGGTAATTTCAATAGCATATAGGATACCCAAGAATCCACACGTTCCAATGAGTATCACTGAAGTTACATCACAAAATACTCTCTAAAAACTGTTACTGTTATTCTTGCTTGCATATACCTAATAAATAGTGAAGGAAGAATCTTGAAGAACGGCTGATTTTGGAAAATAGCGAGGCAAGTATGTGACTACTTGTTTAGACTATCTGCGTTTGTTTTAGATAACTATTTTTAATGGATTTGATAAAAAGTGTGATAGAATGTCTGGTGTAAATCTAGCCATTATATCTCAGAAGTAACTTTGAATTGCAACGAAGTATTAAGGGACTAAATCCAGAATATTAAAACAGAGTTAAGGTCTGCTGTCGCTTAGAGTTAAACCTGGCTGACACTGCCTGTGCCATTTTCCCCTCCACTCTGGTTATGTATTTTTCCTCTCACATCAATGAATGCATTGGAAAGAGTAGTTCTGTGCCCATCTTAATAATGGTTTCTCCTGTGCCTTCACTGCTCATGCATAATTTAGCTTTGAGAAGATCAAGTAGGAGTGGTGGTTAACCTGACTGCAACCTTCCAAAACAGATTGATTTGATGAGGAAAATTTTGCAGTGTATATTGTTGGGTTATTTTGGGGATTTTTTTCCCTAAGAACTTTGCAATGGTGTTTCTGTTCCTGAATAATTGGAAACATTCTCAAAGTGCAAAATAAAGCATCTTTTAGAAATAACAAGTACATAATGAGACATGTAAGTGACTGCTAGACAACAGTAACTTTTTCTACCTCTTTTACATACCTTTTGTACAGTCTTACATCTACATACAATCTGTTTTTGCTTTATGTCCTTTTGTGTTGTTTGGGACTGTCATTATTTTGTTTTTCATGGAGAAGAAATAGGCATATACTAATAACTCATAAAGATACTTTATTTCCCATCACTGACTGCAGTGAAGACTCATATTTAATTGATAGCTTAACTGTTTAGTCCTATTTAAGAAATCATTCTTGACAGGTTGAAATATATGCCTCTTGTTGTACTAGGCAGTTTCTTGCTCCATCACTACGTACCCTCCTCCTTCACTCTCCTGCTGCATTGCTTTCTTCATTCACATTTTGGTTGCTCAACTTATTCTGGCTTGACTCTGTAGATACCATTCAATAAGCTGACTGAAATATATCTTCTCCGCAGGTCAAATGCTTTTAAGAAGCTGGTAGTTTACAGCTGAAAAAAAAAAAAAAAGCTTTGATACTCTGAGTCTGTCTGGTTGGCAGGCTCTGGATGAGCAAAATAACAGAAACATCATCTTGGGTTTTTTCTTCTTTTCTCCTTTCTTCTTCTCTAACATCTAGAGATAAACGTCCTTTCTTTTACAATGCAACACTATAAAGAGGAATTATTGTAGTAGAAATGCGAAAGAGTATCTAAACACCCTAAATGGTCACCTGGATTTTTGAAAATTATTGTAGGTTTTAGGGAGAAGAGAGGAGGGTTTTTTTCTTTTGGTAGGATCTATAAGTCACTGCCAGAAGCCAGGAGAAGGTTTGTTCTCTCATTTTGTGGGTGCTGTGAGAGCAGAAACATGCAAACAGGCACGTGTCTGATGATGCAGGACAGCCTGCTGGCAGGAGGAGCGATGGCATGTGCCTGAAGGAATAGGTGCAAGACCAGTACTTGCTTGGGGTCATTGGAGTCTTGTTTTGTCACTGGATATAGCAACATGCAATATGCTGTAAAATGTTTGGGTGGAGCAGGGAGATCAGCAATTTGGGAAATCACTGTCAAAACTGAATTGCTAAAAACACTGTTGTTAATCTTAACTGTCCTTAATAGTGATTTTTAAAGGCAGATTTTTTCTGAACAGAAATGATTGTTCGCTAGCTAGAATCTTTTAAACCAGGAGTTCGTCAAAAAATCCTGTTGGGAAGAGCTTTTATGCTCATTTTGGCCTCATACTTGAATTGTCACCTGGGTTTTAGCTTACATACACCAGTTGTTGAGCTCTGCTCCTGGTACAATGAAACAATTAAGCATTGGTTTAATGGCTTCACTGAAGTGGGGTTTAAGTTTTGATGCGTGTTTCCTTTAAAAGAAGCTCTTACAAAAGAACTAGTCGTTAATCAATCTGGAAATCAGTAGCTACGTTTAATAAAATCAAGGTCTGTGTATGCCTGGACAAAAAAGTCAAAAAAGGTCTAGCCTAAACGAAAGTGGCACTTAGTATTTCAAGAGCTTTTCTTTTTTTTTCCCCCTTCCTCTCAGTATTCTTTTGACGAGGACAAACAAGCAAGTAAAAACCCCAAACACTCGTTCATGTCATTCATGTCACTGAAATCCTTAAACATTGAGAATGAAAAGCATCTGTACACCCAGAATAATATGACTATCACAGCTTTTTTCTCAAGGACATCTGCTTCTGGTTTTTGGACAGCAAAATTCCTTTGTCTCCCCCCAAAACAGGCAGCCTAGCTTCAAGGCTTGGAGCCTGACTGAACTCTGTTACTTCCCTGTTGGGAGGGAGTTCTGCAGCTCTGAAATCCACCTCAGTGTGGATTTATCTCTCAACTTGATGTCACAGATTGTTTTTGATGTACCTTCTCCTCAGGGAGCTGCTGGGCAAGGTGTTTATAAACCCCTACTGAGAGTCCTTCCAAATAAACATATAAAAGTTGACTTATCTGTATGCGGTAGCTTCTTCTTTTCTAAAAGTATCACGGTAAAAAGATTGATTATAGAAATTCAATCTCCCTATCTGAAAATAGAAGTGGACATTTTTAGAAACCCCATAGTGTTAGAAGAAAGCTAACTACTATTGAATGAGGTGAAATGTAATCAGGTAGTGAATAACCTGTAATTCACATACTTTACAAAGGGTTTTAAAATAGCTTTCTGAGGTTGAAGTAATTTTCCCCCTATTATTATACTTACAAATAAAATTCTTTTTTAGGATTTCTTTAATTTAAGGAATGAAGATCCTAAGATCACAGCAGGCTGCAAACGAAGACTCCAATTTATGCAATAATTGAATAATCTCCTTAATATACTCTCTGTTGGATACTCAGACACATTTGAAAGCCACTGCAATATGTGATACTCCTCTGCAGCTCCACTGACTCTTTTGTGCTACAGAAGTAACAGGAATGAAGTATTAAAAATCACAGAGGCAAGGCACAGAGAAGACAGGTAGAAAGGGAACCCCCATCCTGTACGCTGGGCAGATTATGAGCTCCTCTTCAATGAACACAAAAATTATTCCACAGCACTATAAAATCTAAGTGTTGTGTTTTTTTTTTAAGAAGCCAATAAATCATGTACCACCATTTCAGTGCTTGCCAATCACTGCTCCTATGACAAACTGCAGCTGACATCTTGTCTTAGGGCAGAAATCTGTGTATGATGGGACGGAAAGCTTAGTCACAGTCTTAGTCTTTCTTTTCTCAGTCATTGTAGGAATTCCATCTCACACAACGTTTGTTTTCAGCCCTCTGTTTTTTTCAATTGATTTCATGCTTTGTGACCTTTTGAACTCAAAGAAGCCATGCCTTAACATTGAGAACTTGGGACGTTTTGTACAGTTAATTGTTGCTCATCAGTACAAGCCGAAATGACAGTCACTGAAGTCGTTGACTGGGCCCACAGAAATACACTGCGTGTGAGGGAAATTACTACTGATTATTTTAAAAATATAAGTGTCATAAATTAATTTTGGTTTAACGAAGAATTTATAAGTAAGTAGCTCATTAAAATAGTGAAAGTAAGAAAAAAAACTAAAAAAATTGAGCAAAATTAACTGCACAGAGGAACTATCTGAAGAAATCTGTTACTGGACAACACTGGAAATACCCATGAAGTATACTTGATATGTCACTATTAGTTCTCTGTTGATTGGTTACTGAAATGAAATATATACCACAACAAAATGCATATTCCTTCTAATTAAGCAGTCGCTGCTGTTTAGAAGGATAAGTGAGTGTTAATGAATGCTCTTTGCTTTTGGTAAAATGTTGTGTTTGCATTTTCAAGACTATTCTTTAAAGAGGCAGTCTAATCAATGCTCCTTGATTTTCAAAACTTGATTTTCAATTCTGTAAAGGAAATTCAAACTAACATTCTTTTTCTTTCTAACTAAACAGGAGCTCACAAGTGCCAATCTAGAATTTGTATCCTAGCTTCTGTCTGAATATTTTCTTTGTTTTTTTCTGATTAAAATGAAAACTCAAAGCAAATTCTTGTGACACTATTATTTCTGTGACATAACATCCATGTGTTAGAGACAGAATAAAATTCTTAACAAGTTAAAGTGGGACATATTGCTGAGAATCCCTGCAAGCTTCTCCCATTGGCTTTAAATATGTTTAAATATGTTTTGTTCCATTTAAATGAATTAATGGTCATATCTTTATCTCCAGAAAAAAAGTTACTCAGAAGAATTTAGAAAACAAGTGGAAGACCAACTTCACAATTAATTTGGTCTGATTCTGTGGAAATTACATACTAATGAGTTGTTCTCGCAAACTGCTCGCCACGCTGAGTAGAACCACTAAGTGGTTTGTGCTACTAGCTGGAGTCTGTGGGTACTCTAATTTAAGCAAATTTCCCACTGACACTACTCAGAGAAGCACCGAGGGTTGCATAGTTGGAGTTCAGCTCTGATACGCAGGGATTATAGAAAGAGAGTAACAACTACGTAGTGCAGAGAACTATTTGAGGTAAGTAGCATTGTATTTAGGACATTTTGACAGATTGGGCTTAAATCAGTATAAAATAACATATTTAAAGTGCATATTGGACTTTAGAAGGGAAGTAACAAGTTGTGATTAAAATGTGAATATTTTTTAGCACTTGTATTTAAGTTCCTTCTGTGTATATTCGGCCCTGCTGTGTTTTTAGTCACAAAACTATAGAGCTTCCAATTATCTGATCTTTGTCTTTGACGAGCTGCTCTTTTTAACATACCGATCCAGCTTTGAAAGCTATTAAAATTCGGTGGATGCCTTTACCTCAGGCCGCATAAAGGGATCAACCAAAATTCTGCAACTTTGGGCTGCAAGCACTATTTTTGAAAGTTCCCATCTGCAGCTCCTTTTTTTGTGGAGCAACAGTGACAACCAGCGGCCAGTCACCTAAAGTTGGCCAAGTTATTAATTGTGGATGTCCCTCAGCTTACCAGCCACCCACACCCATTCTTAAAAGGTAAAGACAGAGCTAATTTCCTTTTTCTTGTCTTAACTCTGGTGATGAGTTTAAAAGAGAGAATCGATGTGCTCTAGCAATTCAGTACAGAGCTGTTACAGTTAGATGAAAAAGGTAGCTACTGACCCACGTTGTTGTCCATATGCCAGTAGTGTATGTACGTATCTATGGCCATTAAAAGTTTCAGTGACTTGCTGGTGGTGTATAACACAGATAAAATTTACCGTGCAAATTAATCATGCTTCTGAAGAGAAAAGAAAAAGGTTTGAAGAAAAAGGTTATCATTTTCTACTGATTGGTAGTCAATACGTACAATATATGGCACTTGAATAGACATGATTTGAGAATAGCTTGTGTTGTCTACATTTTACTTCATGATTTCTTCCTTGAAAATTCAAATTTTATCTGAGAGAGTTACTGCTGGTGGTGATGTCATAGAATACAGTGTAAAAATAATTCTATGCATTGCTTTTTAATTTAACAATTTAATTCGCACTGAAGTTTGAGCTAGGTGTACTTCACCAGCAGTTCTCTCTGAATCAGTGAGACTGTTTTTGTGGAGAGGTGCCCTTAACTTGAGGAAAATGCCAGAACTCAGCCCAAAGGAGTTTGGTTTGTATTTTTTTGAATTGTTCCATGCATAGTATTTAATGACAAGGTGAATAGTTTACATCAGGCTGGAAATAGCAGTCCCCTAAGCATCTTATGACATTTCTCCTCATTATCAAAGATCCTTTTCCACCTTCTGTACTAAAGAGAAGAAAAAGAAAGGGGATGGGGAAAAATAAAAAAGGAAAAAAGAAAAAAAAAAGAACCTCCAAACCTTCATTTCCTCTTCTCTGGCACTGCTTTATGAGTGCTTATGGCAAATTTGCTGCTGTAATCATAACTTGAACCCATCTGGGGATGAGATTGGCTGCTAGCTTAGTATTTCCACTTAACATATTCATTATTAGCATGCACAGAAGGAGTAGAATTAGGATGAATGTTTTTGGAACAGTACAGATAAATCCTCATAAATGTAGTACAACAGCTCTGGAAATGCACAGTGCTGAAATGTAATGAAGCTGAACTCTGTAGAGAGTTTGGTATTCTCAACACTATGCCTCTCCTAATGAACTCATTTAGATTAGAAAATGGATTTAATATTTTATTGGAATTAACCTGAGCCAGTAAAGAGGATTACAATTTCTTTCCATAAATATGGTGATATTACAGCGTGAGGTAGCATGTTACATGAATATTAAGCATTTTATAAGCATTGTCATGAAACCAAAAAGAGTATAAGGTAATTAGGTTTTAATATAGTGATACTGTTCTTATAATAATTAAATTTGAAAACTAATAGAAGTATATTTGAAAATTATTTAAATCCATATTTTGTTGCATTTTCACCAATTTAAAAATGCTTAAAATGAAAATTATGCCATGTTTTCCCCAATCAATTTCAAGAGTTTGTTTTTAAAATGGAAAACTAAAAATGCCACAGATCCTTAAGACAGGGAACAAGACACATTCTAGGAAAGTGGAAAGGAGGTAAGTTTATTCCATTTTCTTTATAACAGTATCTACTGATGGGAGAAAACATGTAGATATCAGAAAAAAATCTTGACATTAAAGTATTATTTTGCTTTGTTTTTCAAAAACTTGCAAAGTTGTGTCCCAGTGTTGCTTCTGTGTCCTAGGCTGTCTTTTATATTCACAAATACGTTTTTAATCACAGTCTATATTCTCCTACTTTTGAAAGGTTATTTACTGAAAAAAAAAAGTAAATCATTATCATCCTACTTATCTTTATAGATAAAAGAGAGTACTGCAAAATCTTGGTGAAGTTGTTTGAGCATTACTGTAAGCATTTTTTTTTTTTAATGAAATTTAGGGCCTGAAATTGCCTTTCAATATAGACTGTCTGTAAAAATCATCCCCTGCATATCTGAACAACTACTAATTTTACCAGCTGAACTGCAATGTATGCTGTGTTGGAGCATAGCTCTGAGCCTGAGGGAAGTACAGAACAAATACAAATAAAGCTGAACAATTCAGAATAGATGGAATTGGATGTATGGACTGACTTGTTGAGAGAATTTCCCCCTGCTATCAAAGACTTTTACTTAAAATACCCAAACGCACAGAATTAATTTGTAAAGTCACTAAGAAGTATTTTTTCCTTTGTAGGAACCTTTCAACAATTCAGTTCAACAATGGAGCAACATTTACAATCTGCTTAGGTTATGAGAAACATGAACAACAGAAAACCTAGCACAGGCAGTCCTGAGAGTGATGTTTTTTGTGTTGGAAAAAATAATCTTAAATACAAAGTATTGGTATTGGAATGTGGGAAGAGAACAACTTCAACAAGTAGGGGCTTTCTGAGGGTGGACAGGGAGTAGCTGGAATAACTAAGCAAGAAAATATACCATATCATGACTATGGTAACTTGAATGAATAAAATTAAGTAAAAGTTAAATGGCTGTATTTAATGTGAAATAATTTTTTTTCCAGCCAGTCCCAGAATGTGCATTATGCAGCAGCATAGAATCTGCTACAAGACTACATATGTTTCATCACTGCTGCCTGGCCAGGGCTTTATTTGGTCCAGAAATTCTGATGGGCAGTCCTATAATTCATAATTTTGTTGCGTTGCATTGCAATCTGGATTAAGCAATGAAATAAAAATTCAGAACTAAAAAAAAAAAAGAAATAAAAAATAATTAAATATGAAATCTCATGGGTTTACATTGGTTTATTGAGCCTGAAAAGGCGTTTCCAGAATATTTCTTTTTCTCAGGGAAGATGAATAATGGGGAACTCCTTTATTCTCTGTTGGTCTGGGTCTTGTTATACCTAAAACTACCCTAAAAATTTTTGATTAGTAGTACACCTATGCAGCATGAGAGATGTAACTCAGTTTATTCAAGAAAATGAAGTCTCATTTATGAGTCAAAAAATGATGTGTGATGGAAGGAAATACATTTCAATGTTTTGATGAGCTATTTCAAAACACTGTGAATGTTGGTACTGATCAGAGCCTTAATGCTCTCAGGACCCTTTCTTTATTCTTTGTATCATGTGTATCAATGAAATACGGGAGCAGCTGGGAGTCATGCATACTTTCTGTCAAGGTCAGATCGCAGCAGGTCTCAATTTGCAAAACGTTAAACTCTAAAAATTTGACTGGTGCCTAACTGGGAGGCAATAAATTCTATCTATCTCAGATTTCCACTAGTTTTGAACCAATATATTCATATTCATGGACTGGTGAGTCAATGTTTTTAATCCTAAACTCAAACAAACAAGATAAAATAGAAAAGAAAATAAGCAGGAAACAAAATCCCAACACTTATTTTTTAAAAGGTTTGTTGTTTTTCATTTTGCCTAAATTCTGGTGGTGGTGGTTGTCATTATTCTCTTTGTTCCATGGATCTGGAACTATTTATGTGCATCACTTATTTTGGAATTCCTGCCATATTTATGAAAAGAATTTACAGAATCACTTATCTACATAATATTAGTCTGCCTTACCAGCAATTAATTATGGCACCAGTCTTAAATTATTCTGAGTGCTACCAGCCTCAACACTTCTTCATGAAATCTACCTTTCTCTCCTGAGTCACCAGAATTACATCTTTTGCTTCTACAACCAGACACTGTGGGTAGTGAGAAGAAAAGGAGAATAAAGCAAGAGGAATGGAAAGTAATGAAAGCACCCGCTGGATACTTGCTTTCCCCTCTTCTCTCCTCAGATTTTTTAAATAATTTCATTTGCTTCCTGAGCTATTTCTAGCATAATTTTTTTCCTGGAGAGGTGTAAAAATGGCAACAGCCTGTCCAAGATTTGCATCAAGGCAGGACTGAAATTCCCTGGAAAGTTAAAATGCTGCATATCATTGTATAAGTGGATTCTCCTTGCAAGAAAATCTAGAGAGGTTGCTCTTCTTTTTATTAAATTTTGATTTTCCTATGCTTACAGCATAGTCACAGCTGAAGGTACACATTGGGCTTGAACAGTAAGCAAGTAGGTTACAATGACAAATGGTAGAACTGAGATTTTTAGTAACAATGTCTTAATAACACAACATTGAGTTGTAATTGCCCTTTTATTATAAACACATTTTCTTCCTTGGGTTTTTATCTCTGTTCTCACTCAATTTTTTTTCGTTTTCATAATTAATTAAAATGGTGATGTTCTATAACCAGTGATTGAATTATATGATATTACTTGCCTAAGGCGATCAAAATTAATCAGAACAAGGAGTGAAAGTTTTGCTATTTTTAATACAGCTGATTTGATTCCTGGGGTTTTGATCAAATTAAATGAAGGATCAACTTAACCAGTGATTAAATTGAGTAAAAGGCACTTTGTATGGCTGAAATATATTTTAATTTAATTAATTTCAAGACACAAAATATTAACTGATGTTTTAAAAATTCATTTGTATTTCACTGTTTAATTTTCTAGAAACTATTTCCTACTTGAGGTTAGAATCTTTTACAAGAGAAAAAACATGCTTTTAAAATAATTTCCTGCTTAATATTTTCATTTTTTCCCTATGCTTTTTTATGCTTGTAGATAATCCTTTGCACTCATAAACTATTATTCCATATCTTATGAACACGCCCTACAAAGACTTGATGTGCCAAAGGCCATTTAAGCAGAAATCTGAGACTCCCCAGAATAGAACTTGCCAACCTGAGCAGAAGGGTTTGACCGCAAAAGACCTTGAGCTGTTACCGTTTAACCCACTCTTGCAGAAGTGTTACTATTTTGTCATATAGAGTTTCATTTTTGTTTTGTTATAAGGTAGTTCATATAATGTTTATTTAGTGAACCGAGGCAACTTTTTGCTGTACACTGCTACTTTCAAAGAGAGATTGAGAAATGAGATTTCTGTTATTTCTGTTTCTGCAGAAATGGTCTGCATGAGAACAAATTCATTCACAATTTTTTGTTTACATGGTAAAAAAAAAAGCTTGAAACTGCACTCTTTACTCTGACTGGGAGTTTGCATTGGCTGATGAAAAGTGGCTGACCCAGCTGGGGCACAACTGCAAGAAGCTGAGACAAGAGATAATTTTCTTAAAGGTGATTTTTACTTAACACTTAGTGTTCCTCTGAATCAAAGAACCAGCAAAAAAGGCAAAGTGAGGAACAGGGCCAAATTTTGTGAGTTACAATGTTAAGTAAGAGTTACCTTATATTGAAATGCTTTTCTTCCACTCTTTGCTATTAATAGAAGTGAAATAAATCTGCAAGTGTATAAACTTTTGATTAAAAATACTTGATGTTTATCAAAGCTGAGTGTATTTATGCATTTGAGGCACTTAGGAATTTCAAGCAGAATGTACTGGTTGTAAGTGGAGTCTAATCTAATTACTCTCTAAGTCCTAGAAAAGGCATTCTTAAAGGATTAGGTCTATTTAGTGTGATCAGCATGGTCAGTCTGTTGCAGCTATTTTCAGTTAATGTATTTATTCTCTCAAAAGAAAAAAAAAATTTTGGTGGGAGGAGAGAGAAAATCAAAAATAGTCACTTGGAGTAGTATGAAAGTACTATCGTACTCTAAGCAGCATTTTATAGTAACTTGTGGTGTAATTTTGAAATAACCAAGAGATGAGTAATGGCACGAACTGGATCCTAGCTTATTCTGTGTTTCCGTGCTTGGAAATTATTGTTAGTCAGTGGGAACAGAAGTTGTGAGACAAAATTTTGGTGTTGGCACGTTGATAATTTTGTTGATAACCTTAGGAGAAGTTTTCCTAAGACAGGAAAAGGCACAAGGTGCTGGACAATTAAGAAATTTATGGCTGATAGAACCAAAGAGTGGAGAAGCAACAGAGAACCCTAGCTAGAATCATAGCTTATAAATACCAGGTTTGCGGCCTTAAGGATAAGGTCAGCTTTACTCCACTGGCTTGTTTTACATGTATTGTACAGGACTTAACCTTTAGGATGTTGTCGTGGTTTGAGCCCAGCCGGCAACAAAGACCCACGCAGCCGCTCGCTCACTGCACCCCCCCCACCCCCCACCGGGACGGGGAGGAGAATCAGCAGAGAAAGGGGCAGCCCTCGTGGGGTGAGATAAGGACAGGTTAACGCAACAGCACAGAGAGAGAGAGAACAGTGACAATAACAAC
>VZSC01006278.1:7802-22319 GCA_013398225.1 Steatornis caripensis | reverse complement strand
GGGGGGGGAGCTCAATATCGGTTTTGTACATATTTGTATATTTGTATATATTGCATTATTATTGTACTTAGATTAAAGCTGTTTTAACTTTTCTAACCCATAAGTCTCCCTTTTCTCTTCCCCCCAAAAAACTTCGGGGAGGGAGGGGGTTAACAAAGAGTGTCTATGGTTCTTTTAATAGCCAGCCCAGCTTTAAACGGTAACACATACTTAGTACTATGTGATAGCAGAGTGATCAACTCGGTGTTCCAGGTGCTGAAGTAAAGTAACAGCTCAAACAGCTGTTGTCATTGTGGATTCACTCTAAAGACCATCCAGTCTATTAGATATGCTATTACATATGCACAGGTTTCATAGGTTGATATGCAATTCTTTGCCATTTCACAGAACAGGAAATTTCAGCAGAAGTTCCTACTGTTCCTAATTATCCCTCAAGATTCAAGTTTTCTCTGACAAGAGATTTTTCTCAACACTTTTCTGTGTTGCTCAGTATTCTTCAGACAAAGTAAACCATACATACAGCCTTGTTTTGTCATTGGTTTTATTGTGCCCTAAGTGTTGCTTGTGTCCAGGTAGATCAATAAGTGGCCACCTGTATTTACAGCCATAGGCTGTTGTCCATGACCTGTACTGTCAAGACGTCTGTGTGACAGTCCATTTTGCATGAATTCTCGGTCAGTGCTTGTTTGCTTTACACACAAATGGTTTCTTAGAACAATAAGGTATTTATGTATGTGATACTTCTAATTTACTTGTATCTAACGAATTGTGACAACATTAGGAGTAGTTGTCATATTTATATGTTTACATTTGTTTATTGTCTTCAGATTACATACAGACTCACGACCTTCCTTGGTGTTGTGACAGAACTTCATTTTTCAATCCCATTCAGCCTTTTGGTGTCAGCTTAGCATTCCACGGTTTCTATGCACCCTAGGGAACATCTCCTTGCTCAGCCAAAGCATATGTAGAACAGTCTTACAGACTTCTAAGCAGCTCCCAATGTCTGTATAAAATACACTTACATATACATATATATGGAGTCTCTATTCTTGAAATTATCCAGAAAAGCATTTATGCATTCAATGTAAATCCTTTACAGTTCAACCCAGTTAAAGTATTGGATTTTTTTTGTTTGGTTGGTTTGTTTTCTCCATTGGAAAACTTCTGCTTCTTACTTACTTCAGACAGGGTACATCAACTGGTAAAAGGATAAAACTAATCATGATGTGAAAATGCTGAATGACTTCTTCCAAAAGTAGCCTAGTTGTTTCTAAGCATGTTATTCTAATACTGTGCAGTGTAATTTGAAATGATTTTTTTCTTTCATACCTGGACTTTGAATTGCATTATTTTGCAATTTTGTCAACTAAATCATTAATAATGCTTTAAATGAAGAGATGACAAGCTCTCTTTATCTCTGTCTGCTTACTACATAGTATTGGAATACTGTATTCTTTTAAAGAGTTTTTAATCAAGAGTCTTATATTTGGAGTTTCTATTTCACACCTTTTTCTGAACATCTCAATTTTTTTACACGTATTTATTTTCAAAGGTGTTTTTCATTAAAAAATATTTTAAAAAGCAAATCTTAGGGCCCATGTCAAAACACCATTTTTTATGATCTGCCAGTTCTCAACACTTCACTTTTCTAAGGGATTCTTGCAGGCGGTTGCAATATTCTGTTCTGCAAGCAACAATATGCTGCAATTTTGCTTCCTTGATTTCCCTGTAGGTCCCCTCAAACCCTGTAGATCCCTTTTTGCAGACATAATTAGTTTTCAGTGGCCTCTACTGTGCTTATGAATGCAGTTCTCTTAATGAAGATATTGACTATACTGAATGAGGAGATAGCCATATAAGTACAATGCGTACTGGGACCCTTTAGTACAAGATCATGGTTTATCATCATAGAACACAAACCAACTATTAAAAAGAAATGTTGTAGTGAGAAGACAGGTCATAACTGTCTCATAAGAAGTCTTACAAGATGCAGCATGCTCTCAGGAGCCATCCTGCCCGTTCTGAAGGACTTTATATGGGATTTTGAGGTATTACATAGAGTAAGGCAAGTAATGCAGCAGAAAGGAGATACAACTCTTGAATGTGTCCTGAGTGATATCAGTATCCATGCAGTAGCTGAACCCACTATACTATGGTAGTCAAACAGATGACAAGATGCAGTATTTGAAAGATGTCAGATAATAAAAAGAAATGTGGAAAACCTGTCAAAATTAGGGATAACTACAAACTTATTTTGCATCCGTGAGAGGTCATGGGCCATATGTAGAGTAGCATCCACTTGATAGGGTGTTCAGGGTGGTGGACTTTGAAAAAGATTTAGTACCCATGTAGGGAAATAACGGATCTTTATCTCCGGTAAAAAAAAAAAAAATTAAATACTGTTATTCCAAATACACAGAAAGAAACAATGCTGACCGTGAATTTGCAAATCCTTATGTGAAAACCCTTTCCCTCATATATGAGGGAGGGTTTCTTATACAATTTTTATTATTTGTAATAAGAATGTCAAAATGAGAAATCTGACTTTGAGAACATTTATCTTTGTTTTACCTGTCTAGAAATCCAACCAAGTGAAAATGAAATAGTTTATGGTTTTCATAATCTCATTTATTCTATTACATGTTACAGCAGAGAAATAAAACCTGTGATTAAGATTTCCAGAAACAAGCCCATACTTGTATTTAGGCACCTGCCCAAGGTTTCAAAATCCTGATCTCCTGCTGGGTTCCCTTCATCTCATAGACACAGGTAAAATTATTTTTACTTTGTTGCAAATTCACTCAATTTCAGTGCAGAAATATGCAGCTTGGAAAAATGAATAAGTGATAGATGATGGATGAGAGAAGCAGGTATTTCTGAAACTTGTTTGATGATCTGAAATTTTGCCCCTAACCATCTGTCTTTTGCTTACACTTAATTTTTATTACTGTTGTTAAACAAAAGTTATTGAATCAGTTGGATTGGACCTCAACAGATAGGTATAAATATAAAAAGTAGGCCTGATGACTAAGTAGAATCAGATTTATTCTGAAAGTTTCTTAAGAGAATAGAAATTCCACAAGAGTGACTTTCCTTTCTTTTTAAAAGACTTCCTTTCACAAACATTTTTGGGGATTTTTTTGTTTGATTGATTTTATTTTTTGCTAGATCATCAGTAGCCACAACCTGATTTAAGTTGCTTCAGTGTAAATCTTCGTGACTTATGTTGACTTAAACTGTAATACTGTAGTGTTTGCTATTGTTATCATAGCTCATTAAAATCTACTGAATCACCCCAGATGGGAGCAACTGCAATCACAACCTTGTCCCTGACAATTTAGTTTAACCAGAGAACAAAACTGTTTGTAAGAGAAACTCTTTGAAGTGTAACACATATTGATAGTAGAAAGTAAAGAGAAAATTTACTTGACTTTTCTTTCTGAATTCTATTCATTTCTCACCAGATATGGAATTACACTTTCTGACATGAAGTTCTAAGGGAAAAAAAATCTGGTTTGATTTTGCGCTTTTTATCTGTTCTGTACTTCATATGTAAGGAGTCTAGTTAACAGAAACCTTTTTGACATACCTCTAGACTTTGGTTTTGGCTTAATAGATGGAGAATTTCGAACTTCAGATGATCTTTAAAATTATTATATATTTGATAACATTGGCTGCATTTTTTTTTAATATTAGAGATTAACGTATATTAACATTACTCTTTCCTTAGAAACTAACTTTTAATTTATGAGAAACAGCTTCTTATATTGTTAAAGTAATAAACAATCTAGATAAAAACTATCTCATATTGTTGAAGAACTAGAATAAAATCTTTTATAAGACCCAATAAACTGATTTCTGGTTTTCGTATTTTCTTATGTTTCTCTAGGTCTAAGACTGCAAAAAGAAATATCTACACTGGTCAAAACTGGATTTAAATATTTAAATATTAAAGTTAAGAAAGCAAACTACTTATGTATTAGAGAAGATTATTAATAAATGGCTGATTCTTGAAAGGAATTCAGCTTTCAGCACTCACTGAGATATATGAGTTCAATAAGGTAAGAAATATCCTAGGTCAGCACCATTAGGAATTAGCTGTTTCTGAAGGAAGAAAAGTTAATGAGTCCTGAAGACAGATAAGGTAATTTGATCATAATGAAGAAAGAGCAGTTTAGTGGTCAATCTTCTTGACCGAGGAAGAAGCTTGAACTTGATCTTGGCAGGAATGAGAGTTTGCAAGGAATCACAATATGTTTGCAGTTTAATGCAATTCATTCAGATCATGTGACCAAAGCCTGGTTCTCATAGAGTTCCTTGATAGCTCTGAGAACATAAAGAGGACAAATCTTCCTACTATGTTTGCAAAGACGTATGTAATGGTGCTAGGAAGAAAGTGTCCAGAAACACCACTCTGGTTCTTGCAATAAAATCACTCATCGTTTCAGTGAAGATGAACTCTCCAGAGACCTTACTGAAGTGTTTTAACTTTTTCTCTTTTAATGGCTTAATGCAAACTGAAATTTTTCAAGATTAAATCCTGTTTAGGTTTGAATATTTGGGGATAGAGAGGTTTAAGTTGCTACATGATGCGTCTCTGAATTCAGACTGATTATGCTTCTAGGTATCATTTAAGCTTTCTGATGAAATACTAATACAAGCACATTTATAGGATTGTAGTCTCAAAAATACAGTAATAGATGACTTCTTTAAGACGCCCTATCTAGCAGACAGCCAAACTCACTAGACATCAGAGTAACACGTTAAGAAATACAAAATTATCTTGAAAGCTATGAAGAAAGACTCAACAGAGGTCATTCTGCTGGAACAAATTATATCTAAAAAAGTATAAAATAAACACTTGAGCATTCAGTGAACAAACCTGTAAAAAGACCTTGTGTCAACATAATTTTCCGAAATGAGACTACAATAGATTAGTTTGCTAAGGCAGGGGACAAAAATTCAAATGTTCCAGGAAGTCCAAAATCTAATCTAGCATGGTGTAACTCATCTGTAAATCCAGCTGATAAAAAAGATCTGTCAAGAAACAGTTTTTGAAAGCATAAAAAAAATCCAATTTTTTCCTCTTGCTGTACCTTGAAAAAAAAGAGAATTCTTGAAGCATTTAATCCAAAAATAACAGAAGAAAATACTTAATCCCACACAAACAATGTAACCATTACCTTCTAAAATGCAACACTGAGTTTTAAGATTTGCTTATTTCAGACCACCAACTCTGACCTTTCACATCACAGACAGCAGCACTGTCACTGGAAAGCTAATTTGGAATTTTCCGTTTTCAAGCTCATCTTAAAACAACCCTAAGTTATTTTGTTTAATCTGTTTTGATTCTTCAAAATTTAATTGTCTATGCTTGCATCTTCTCCATTTTTCATTAATTCCTTGTTACCAATAGGAACTCTGAGTAAATAACATGGTTTTTTCCATTTTATTAATATATATATTCTATGACTCCATAATTTGATTCTGTTCAGCTCTATGACCATCTGTTAATCTATCATTTACTGTTGTTCAACTCTGAAATGCTAAATATATAATAGCAACTGCTATCCATTTTCTAGATCTTTTACTTAGATACCCCTTCCCCATATCATTTAGAAGCAAATCCAAACATGCTTTTTGTCATTTGTGGCTAAGCATCAGTAGTCCAAATTACTATTTCGATTGTTTTACACATACTTACTGTTGCCATTATTATGTTTCTCTATTCACCTACCTTGACTTGTAAACTTCTCTCACAGTAATAGATATCTCAGATAGTTTTATTGCATGCCATCTCCATTTACCATTTGTATCATCTATAAAACATACCACACACCCTTCGTGCAAAAGGTAGAAGTTACTTTTATCACTCAAAATCATGGTTACAGCTATAGGCCAGAGTCATCAGAAACTCTACAGATTGCAGAAAATACTGTCTTTTTATGGTAGCCGGTTGCCCGTTATTCACAGAAGATTTACTGCAGTAAAAAAGAAGGCTCTTCTGGATAATCTTTAAAGTGCTGTTTCCACAAAGGATGACTTGAATTCTTAGTAAGGCTGTCTGAGTGCTCCAGCAGTGGGAAAACAAGAAGGAAGGTTTTGAATGATAGGCCTTTATGTCCATGCCACGTTACCTTCCAAATATCACCATTCACACTTCAATCTGTCAAATGTTACCTTGGGGAATACAGGCTAATGCAGTCATCTCCTGCTAAGGACATAATGTCAAAGATTTTATCCTGTCATATACTGAAAAGAGAAATATGGTTAAAGATAACCTCTGGACACCTGCCATGTAGCTGGATTATGAAAAGCAAACACTGAAACACCATGTGAGACTTGAATACATTCTTTCCTGCTAAAATAACTTAAGACTGGATGAATTTGTCACCAAAATGCAGTTACATGGAGTTAAACCGATGTAAAGACAGGCTTTCTTGCTTAAACCGCAGGAATGCCTGGACATATGATACAGATGTGAGGTCTACAGTAAAACCTTCAAGATAATTTTGAACATTATCCCCAGGAATCACCAGTCCCTGTTGTACTAAAAGCATTTTTGCAATTAGTTAAGTTTCAAGAGTGGCTATCAGGGATCTCTTTGCAGCTGCTTTTGTTGAATTAACTTCTGTTACATTTCACAACGTACTCCAGAAAGCCAGCTAAGTCACTTCAACAGAAGATAATGGAGGCTGTGGGTCAGATTTTCAGTCCTCCTCCAGATTTTTCTTATACTTAAACAAACTATATTAAAAATTAAATGCTTTAATCTGCTAACAGTTTTTTTGGAAGGGGTGTGTTTGGTTTTGGTTTTTTTTTTTTTTGAAACATAAAGGATATTATTCATAGTTGCACAAAATTTCATCTTTAAATATTGCTTTTTCAGCAGTCAAGAATCCAAATTATGCTGATGGATGGATCATGAGATGAGTAATAATGGGATATAGCAACTCTTAGTTGAGATTCTAAGAAAATTAATCCTATGGATTTGAGCATATCTGTGTGTTTCCACGTGCTGTTGTATCTCCTTCTCCTCCTTGCCCTCAGTAACATTTCAATTTGTTGGTCAGTCCCACAGAGGACACAGGAAAAATACAGTTTTATTCCGGGTCTAGGAAAACAAATTGTTGGGCAGAAAAATACAAAACATCAATGCTGCAAATGTAAATCATAATAGCAGATTTTTATTGCAGTATAAGACCCTATATAGGACAAAGCACTTCTCAAATGCACCAAGAGCTTTGTAAGCTCTTCTCATAGGTTTACCCACCAAGGCTGGTACTCATGAGACATAAAAACGATGGAAGCAGCCTTCAGTAGCTATGACGTTTGACAACTACTTCTTTGCCTCTAGACTTCCAGTGGGAATCGGGTCAATTGAGTAGTGACAAGCTAATTACTGATGATGTCTGGCTGTTTTATCTTCACGATTTCAGTTCAATTCCCCATGGGAGGCATTTGCATCATGAGACACCCAGCACTGCAGCAGAGTCCATTGCAAGCCAGAGGCTTTCACCATGAACTTGTTTTTCAAAAAAGAGATTAGAAATTTTGGCATAAATGCTGCACTGCAAGCCCTCATCCACGTCTACTGGTAGATACATAACTTCTATGACATTCTGCAGGTAATAATTTGCTGTGAAGGCTTATAGTTCATAGAGAGGTAGCTTATTTTCTTTCCAAAAGGTAGTGACTCTTTTAATAATAGTTCTAAGTAGGATGACAGAGCAGTATAGGAAAACAGCCTGTACGCTTTGTAGATTAGAGAAATTCCATAGATCTTGCTTCCATTCATCAATAGAAGATTTTAGGAGAATTTCATTGAGTTTCAATCAGACTGTAATTTCATTTTATTTGAAAAGAGAAAAAATCCGTTTTTAGGGGTTTCGTTTTGAGAATTAGCTAGGTTCCAGATAGGACTTTGAGTGGAGTTTTGTGAGTGAATTGTGAGACCCCTTGACTATAGAGACCCCTTTGTGAATCCCTGACAAACCGCTGAATACAGGCAACTCAACAGACACTTTACCAGAGCATTATGAAGAAAATGGAGCTGATTTTTAACTGGGTGACAAATCATGAATTTCTGATTTGTCTAATACAGTGAGAGGTGCAAAATGGACTCTGGTTCTTTGAAGTTATTTCCTTCAATGTGTCTTTAAAAGGTGTATTGTTAGACTCTCCTAATGCAAAACTATCAGTTGAAACTAATCTCACTAATGAGGTTCATTTGTTTTTTGACAAAGCAATAAGTAGTTTTCTCAAGAAAAAAATTAACTAATTGTTTAGCCACAGCCTTATAATTAATTTTCTTCTCCAGTGCTAGCAAGCATTGAAACAAACAGTAAATTTTTCATTTGTTCATCTCTTCAGAGCAACTGTTTAGCACAGATATGCTTGATTAATGGATTTAATTTGTTCCCCTCTCCTGTAGTCAGTTTTCATATTACACTGGTTATCAGAGGATAGGAAAATAATGTCGGCACTCTCATTGTTCCGTATTCCATCAGTGGCAGGGCCACTTCTATCTCCGGGCCTGCATCTTTAACCTTTGTAGTCCTGCAAAATCTTTCATCAATCTATGTTACAGTCACCTTGGGAAGGAAAAGCAGATCCACTCAGTCAGCACTTACAGGTAGTAAAGTGTGTCATTATTTCTTACAAAATGCTGGCAGCAGTGCACCTTTCATTTCCCACAGAAATATGATTTGTGAGATGGGGAACCCTACGGTTAGAGAGGAAAATGTAAGTTAATAGTCTGCTGACTACCTGGATTTTATATTTGTATTTATATCTGTACATGTGTGTGTATAGCAGTGCTATAAGAATGTACATACACATATGTATAAATTACACTTTTTTTAACCTTATAGTTTATATATATATGCAAACTATATTTTGGTGGTTCTAAAAATTGTTACTATTATATACTTATATTTTATATGCCTGGTTCATGTAACATCATAAAAATTAAGACAGACTTCAAAACCTTCTGTTTCTCAATGTTATTCCCTCCCACAGGAACATACCTAATCATAGACAGTTGCTGAGGTTATTCTAGGTATCAGCCTAGCAAAGTGCTGCATAATTAGAAGTTGCTATGTTCCTTCAGTTTCTATTATACTCAAAAAGACTTTAACCAAATTTAGTGGGATATATATTACTTCTGTAAATGGCACATTACATGCTTATATAACCAATTAAGTTTAAAAGATCATTAAGAACTACTGAAATAAAAATGTGTTTCAGAGTGCCTCTGTAGGTATGCATCATATAAATACTTTGAGGATGATGGCATACAACTGTGAAAAAGTATTTTAGTGAACTTGTAGTTTATTTTCAGATTTTGAGATTCAGCAACTGTAAAATAATAGTTATACATCTTCTGAGATATCATATGCATTTCAGTATTGCACACTGATGTAGATATTTACTTGTGTTCTACTGATTTATGCAGCGTAGAAATGCTGTGGGAGACAGTCTAGGCCAAAGAACCTTTACACTACAAGCAGACAAGACCAATCACACAAGTGAAGAAAAAGAGATGAGGATGACTTGCCCAAAGTCCCAGAGCAAGCTGGTGTCAGCACCAACTGTAAGTCTGATATCTGGATCCTGCTCAGATGTGCAATCCACTGGGCATACTGGCTGCCTGTGGCACTCCTATTTAAGTACCTTCCATCCCTGTTGTTTCTGACATATTCACCTCATGAGGATTGAATAATACCATGACACACACTAGACATTTTAATACTCTGTCATTTCAGGAGGAAAACCACACCTGTTACGCAGAGTTTATTAGAAGAACATTACGCTAAATCCTTCATTTGTCAATGAAAATAATGGCCCGACAAGTTGTGAAATATTGATGCAAGTTTTTCTCGTTCATCAGAATCACACCATTCATTTTGCTTATTTCAAAGGTAGCTCCAGGTGGAGCAACAAAACGTGAGCATCAATTTTTATATTAATTTATTTACTTTTTCTTTAACCTGACCCATCCTAGAAAAGTGAAATTGTCAAATGAAAATTAAAAACTCTATGGTTCATGTCAGATAATCTCTTAATTTGATAATTTCATTATGATCATGACACCTAAAGCCAAATGTAAATTAATACATTAAAAATATCAAAAATGGGGTTTTGTTTAATTAACAATGGGATATTTTAGGAACATTTTGAAAGTAACATTGACGAAGGTGATAGTTTTGAAAAATGATGTTCTAGTTCTGTTTTTTTTAATTAGTAGGTTTCCTTGTGTTTGTTCCTTTGAAGACTTTTTTTTCCCCCTTTCAGTTAAAGACCGTTTGGATTGCCAGGCAAGTTCAGGATGGTCACACACAAATATTTCATTCTCCTGATTTTGAGAATGTCTGGACCAAAATAGTTTTGGTCTTCTTTAATCAGGATTTTTTCTTGTCCCAGTGAGTATACTTGACAGTCCAAAGCAAAGAATTAGTCAGATTTTATCTGTGAATAATTTTTGCTCAGTATAATGTACACTTAAAGTTTATTTAAAATTTCTCTGCAATGAATATTTACTTTAGAAATTACAACACAGAATAAAATTAAGTAAGGCCAGCATTTTATCTATGCTGTAAAATTCTTATTTATGTGAATTTTCAGGGAAAAAATCAAATCTGGAAAAGCATTTTAATAGTTGTATTTTGAAATTATAAAAATATTGTCGCTAAAAGCCTTATAATAGAGAAGATTTTGAACTACACAGATTACTTGACTTTTACGAAGTTGATACCTTCTACTAAAAGGAATTAATAGAACTTTCAAGTAATCTGGGTAGTTACAAATATACCATCCCGTCTGTTGAGACAAGCTACTTCATGGTACAGAGCAGAAAAAAGAAGAAATCAAACTCAGACTAATGATGTGTGGTTGGTAATGTTACCTCACTAACATTTTGTAAAATAACAGCCCTTTGTTCATTCCTTAAGTTTCCTACATTGATCTCTGCCTTAGGCTGAAGTCTTCCAAGAAAACCTCAGTCAAAAGAGTTCAGCTGTTTCTAAGCATACGACATTATTACTATGGCCTTCTACAGAGCCAGGCATAGGAACTAAGATTACTGGTGCCACAGATAGGGATTGAACCAAAGACATATTTGATATGCTTCTAGTTAAATCACCTGAGGCTTTCTACAAATGATCCATAACTGTTTGTAGTTTGTAAATATTCAATGAGTAGTAGCTAGTTTTTTTAATATGAATACAATTTCAATACTTTGGATGCCAACCTATAGATGTGCTAATGAATTCAATGAGTGTTTGAAACAAAACTTTTCTTGTGATTCCTACTTTGAAAGAAAAAATCCAAACAATATCCTAAAAAATCTGATCTGGACATAGTAAATCATTGAGATTTCTCACAATTTCTGATCTGAAAAATACACTGAAAAAGCCAGCCCTCATGTTTTGGAGATATTGTGCAAATAAAGTGAGCCCTCACCATACAGTGCTAAATACACAAAAATTCTACAAGGAAATGAATAGTTCTGTTTTCAAATTAGAGTATTGTGCTGGATTTGGCTGGGATAGAGTTAATTTTCTTCACAGTAGCTAGTATAGGGCTACATTTTGGATTTGTGCTGAAAATAATGTTGATAACACAGGGACGTTTTGGTTACTGCTGAGCAGCACTCACACAGCACCAAGGCCTTTTCTGCTCCTCACCCCGCTGCCACCAGGGAGTGGGCTGGGGATGCACAAGGAGCTATGAGGGGACGCAGCCAGGACAGTTGACCCCAACTGACCAAAGGAATATCCCACACCATGGAGCATCATGCTCAGCAGTATAAAACTTGGGGCAAGAATGAAGGGGGTGGACATTTCGAGTGATGGCGCTTGTCTTCCCAAGTAACCATTAGGTGTGATGGAGCCCTGCTTTCCTGGAGATGGCTGCACACCTGTCTGCCCATGGGAAGCAGTGAATGAATTCCTTACTTCACTTTGCTTGCACACACAGAGTTTTCTTTACCTATTAAAATGTTTTTATCTCAACCCATGAGTTTTCTCATTTTTGCTTTTCCAATACTCTTTCCCTATCTCACTGTGGGGTGTAAGCAAGTGGTTGAGTGGTGCATGGCTGCCTACTGGGTTAAATCATAACAAATATGAAATATATATCAAGTTAATTACCATACAGTAATCATGGGGTAAAATAAAAATATTTACTGTTATGAGGAAATGCCTTTGTTTCATGGAGGAAAAAATGGAGAATAATACAGTAATTAAATCACAATCCACCTCTTTTTGTATCTGTATATTAAATAAAATTGCCTTGAAAGCACAGTTCTGCAACTTCCCAGCTAAGGAATGCTTTATATGACAAGTTCAGTGATGTGGTTTTTTTAATGTAGCACTGTATGTGCACGTGTCCCTGAACACATAACACAATATCTATTCAAACTCTGTCATCAGCATGAGAGCTAACAAGCTTGGAAACGATTTAGTGAAAGGTCAGGTGCTTCATTAAAACCACTTGTCAGCCATTGGAGGATTTCCATGAATGGCGAGCTGTGACAAAAACAACTGAATTTACATTATACTTTTGCACAATTAAGTCTAAGGAATTTAGAGGCAATTCAGAGGAATAGCTGAGAGACTAGTCAAGATTAATTATACTCATCTATACTAAACCAAAATGCCTCTGTGCCCTGGCAATTAAAATACTGGTACCTGTATAAGAATGACCATTATAACAAGCAGTTTCAGCCTGTAATCCTTAGTTAAAAAACAGGACATAGGCTTTTCTTAGAAGAGGAAATTGAAATTGGAAACCCTCCTACCACAATCAGTAGCGTATTCCAGAGAAACTGGAAATCGCTCAAGACTAATTTTCACTTGGTAAGACTGTAAACAATATATTTTAACCCATTCTGTACTCGCCATGTGTACTATATGACCAGTAAGCCCAAAGGTGAAATGAACACTGCGTTTCTCCTATGTGGCAGAGCAGGAGGCTGCTCCATAGAGGGGCTGTTGCTTTGCACTAGTTTTGGACTGCCATCTGAAGGGCTTACTCCTGTCCTAGTATTGTTTAAGTTGGTACACCCAAGTGATGAAAGACCATTACAACAGCTGAAGTACTTCAATGTATAAAAAATGAACTGTTGAAACAAGAAATTTTCACTATTACAATAAGATTACTTAAATACCCTGATCTGACACTTTGACAGAGGAGTTCACAATCCTGAAAGAAATTCCTTTTTAATGCCCTGTTACAAAATTCAAGAATAAAAAGAATTAACTTGAAGTAGAAATTGTTAATTTAGAGAAGGCAAGGTGGAATTCACTTTTGATGGAAGGCCAGATTTTGCGGCTTGTATTTAATATAGGCAAGACAATTTACTGAATGTTTATTTTATATGATTAATTATTCACTGTTAAAAAAAAAGGATATTCAAGTTCCTTCATCAAGAATTGCTATGAGATGTAGTTGAAAGGAAGAACTGCAATTTTTCCACCTGTGTAAAATTTTTACTATAGCCTACTTGTAGTACCACAAAAACACATAACAATCAAAACAAAAGTTAAGAGCAGGAAGCAAATGGAAAGAAATATATATTTTAAAAATCCATATGAACATTCCTGAAAAGCAAATTAATTTGTTTGAACATTCAAAAGTAGCTGTTGTATAAGAAGAAGATATATAAATACATGTTTTTTATTAAATTAGTATCTGCCGAGTTAAGTGATGTTCTTGACACATTTGCGAAGATATCTCAACCCTTCTCTCTGATGGCATGGGAAAACTTTTTCCATCCTTTTTTCCAAGAACTTGAAAATTCAAACGAATTAATTTGGCATTTCCACAGCCTCTACACTCCCCAACCTCAGCTGTGCTTTTGCAGCTTGCAGGTTTCCTCTTTCTCCTCTCCCAAAACAAATGTTGAGGTGAGGGAAGGTGGAAGAAGCAAAGAATAAACAGGCCTATTTTTACCAAATGATTTGGAAGTGCCAAAGAACTTTTTCTCCGCTTCCTCCCATCGCTTTTTTCCAGTGAATATATCATTAGTATTTGAGAAAAAGGGAGGACAGCTGAGACTTTAATTAGCTGTTTTTACAAAGCAGGTGTGAACATGTATAAATCAGATAATCAACGGTTACTCTCTGTGGTGGACAAAAAAATAAGATTTTCTCTCAAAGAAACGTCATGTAAGTCCTGTCTGAAATCAAATGACTGAGAAAAAAATAGGAGATAACAAAACTGACTGCAAAAAAATGTCAGGATGTGTATTTCAATACACAAATGATATTGCACTGTTGACAGAGACCTAGCTTGGGATCCCTTTATGGGAATGTTTGTCATGCCATAGCTGGGTACAGAAGAAATATTTTAAAATTCCCTGTGATGATTCATCAATCTACCATGACTTATATACTTGTGCTGGTTTGGGCCAGGACAGAACCAATTTTCTTTTAGTAACTTTGCTTTTTAGTTAAGTCTCTTCTGAGAAGCTGCACTCTCTGAAATTGACTGCATGTTTTTCCAGACAGT
>VZSC01006192.1:28240-39938 GCA_013398225.1 Steatornis caripensis | reverse complement strand
GAGGTTGTGGAGTCTCCTTCTGTGGATATATTCAAAACCCGCCTGGACGTGTTGCTGTGCAACCTGCTCTAGGCTAACCTGCTTTAGCAGGGGGGTTGGACTAGATGATCTCTAGAGGTCCCTTCCAATCCCTACCATTCTATGATTCTATGATTCTATACTGAAGAGGAAGCAATATTATGATTAATGAGGAAACTTTCCGGACGTATTATTAGATAGCAGTAGAATAAATTCTAGATAGCAGAAAGTCCTCTTTCTTGCAACATTTTGTCTTCTGTTTCTAAAGAATGCATATTAACTCAGTAAATATTAATTTTGGTAGAGATTTAGAAATATTCTTAGAGACAGAATTATGTTAAATACTTCCAAATGTTACTGTTAAATGTATTTTTAAAATCAGATCTTGTATATATTTGTAATATATTGGTTCTATTTATAACAAGAGAAAGCTTTCTTCGGATTTTTTCTGTGATGCTTTGTTGACTTCCTAGCTGTTTTACCAACATTAGCTTTACAGTATACTTATTCAAAAATTATTCCAATATGTAATATATGATCCGTATTTATGCTATAATGCATTTTTGTACACTGTTCATCCCTACATGAGGTTCTTTGAACCAACAATTTCCTCTTTTTGAAATGGAATTTAAATTTTAGTTTTTAATTTTTTATTTTTCAATTTTTTTCCTTTACATACATTTTATGACTTTCTTTTTCTCTCATGTTGGCAGACAGACTGAAAATTGTGCTGATGAGGTGCATGCTGATCCTTTGCGTTGGTTTTACATGGCAAAGTATTGGTAGTAGGGGTGGGCTACAGAGGCAGCTTCTGAAGTGAGAAGATGTCAGAAGTTTCCCCCATATCTGATAGAACCAACGCCAGCCAGCTCCAAGACAGACCCACCACTGGCCAAGGCTGAGCCCATCAGCAATGGTGGGAATGTGTCTGTGATAATATATTTAAGAACACAAAAAAATTACTGAGCAATGGCCATTACAGTCAGAGAGTTAAGTGAGACTATGTGAGAGCAACAACTCTGCAGACACCAAAGTCAATGAAGAAGAAGGGGAAGGAGGTGCTCCAGGCACCAGAGCAGAGTTTCCCCTGCACCCCAAGGTGCAGACCACTGTGAGCCAGGCTGTACCCCTACAGCCCCTGCAGGTCCACAGTGGAGCAGATATCCATGTCGAGCCCATGAAGGACTCCGTGCTGGAGCAGGTGGATGCCCGAAGCAGTCTGTGACTCCTTGGTAAGCCAGCACTGGAGTAAGGTTCTGGCAGGACCTGTGGCCCCATGTAGAGGGGAGCCCACGCTGGAGTAGATTTGCTGGCAAGCTTGTGATGCCATGGGGGACCCATGCTGGAGCAAACTGTCCTGAAGAACTGCACCCTATGGAAGAAAACCACTCTGGAGCTGTGGCAGAGTGTGAGGAGCCCTCCCCATGAAGAGGAAGGAGCAGTAAGGATGATGTGTGATGAACAGACTGCAACCTCCGTTCCCATTCCCTTTGCGTCACTCAGGGGAGAAGGGAGAGAAATACGGAATGAAGTTGAGCCCAGGAAGAAGGGAGGGGTAGAGAGAAGGGGTTTTTAAGGTTTGTTTTTATTTCTCATTATCCTAATCTGATTTGATTGATAAGAAATTACACTGATTTCCCCAAGTTGAATCTGGTTTTGCCCGTTACAGTTATTGGTGAGTGATCTCTTCTTGTCCTTCCTCAACCCACGGGCCCTTCATTGTAGTTTCTTTCCCCTGTCCAGATGAGGAGGTGAGTGATAGCGCAGCTTTGGTGGACATCTGGCATCCAGCTGAGCTTCAACTCACCACATCCTCCCAGTTCAATCAGGATTTCTGTGACTAATAATCATGCTTGGCTCCATCCCCTTTCTTGAAAAATCTCACCTCAGTTTTCATGATAGTGATGACAAAAAACACAGGTTCACTTTAAAGCAGAGGGTTCATGTCAAAACATCATCATTATTTATCATCATGATTGTGAGCATTGTTAAGTTTGAGACAGTGATACGTTTCCTCATCCATCACATGGCGGAATTGCAGAATATAGCTGAAGGAAGTGGAGAAATACTTCCCTGAAACTCTGACTTGCAGCAGGACATTTCTAAGTTTCAGATTTGCTGAAAAAATAGGTAAATAATGGACTTAGAAAATGCCGTCCTATTCTGATTGACAGAATGTACTTAGCCACAGGTTATGGGATGAAAAAAGGGGAAGAAATTCACAAAGGTAGTCAACCACTATACTATTCCTACCTTTGCAAATTTCAACTTATATGTCTCAGGTCCAGCAACATCACAGTAGATTAACTGAAACACAGATTACTTTTTTCTGCATGACTGATGAATGAGAAACTGAATCTTCATACCCCATGCATATGACAGGATTTCAGGGAGCAATTACTTTAAAGCCAATGCATCCAATTAGAAACTCTAATCTAGGAAGCTTTTAACCCCCTGTTAATATAAAATAAACATTTCTGAATTATGCACTTATTCTCTCACCACCTGAAACCAGAGTATTAAAAGGCAGTCATAGCAGACCATCCTGTTGTGCAGGTGCAAGTACTCAGCCCTTGCAGCAACATAGTTGATTTTTCTACTTACTCATTAATTACTGAATGATTCATATAATATTCACCAATAATTTCTTGCACATTCTAACTGATGAATTTCATCACTTGGCTGTTTCATGGACAGCAAATGGAGCCTAAATTAATTCAAGTTTCTTGGAGCACATACTCACTGATTATTCTTCCCATTCACCCAGCTCTAATACTTGTGTTTGTAAGGCTGACAAAGTGATTTATAAAATATTTCAGTACCAAAGATTTTTGAAGATCCATGAACTAAATACAGAAACTGATTATGTTTGAGCATGAAACTGAGTCAGACACATATATGAGGCCTGGTTTGTTATTCACTTACAACTGGGCAATAAGTAACACCTGTGCAGAATGACTATAATATGCTGTAATCCACTTAGGGTTTTGAATTCATTATGGATTTCCCTGAAGAAGTAAAAATAATTACTCATTCTGCATAGGTGTGAATGCAAACCAAGGAAAATTCATATGATACAAAGACAACTTTATATTTAGAAACTTGCAAGAAAAACTATGCAAAGGTCATGGTAATTCTGTTTTCACAAAAGCCATGGAAACAGAATAAAGTTTGTAGGACTCCAAACGTGTGATGCTCATGTTCCCATAGCAGCACAGGAGACCTGATTCAGTAGGCATCAAATGCTGTATACAGAGACAGTTTGAAATAGTTTTCAAGAAGTGTCAAGCATTCCCAAGAGGGTTAAAGTTTCACTAGCAGACTACTGGTAAGAAAATAGTCAAGTCTTAAGCTAAGCTCTCTGTGGAGGGGGGACTACACTGTGGATGTGTACGTTAGGTGTGTTTTTTCGTCATGGACTTTCATTCTAATGGAAAGTCATATTTCCCTCTTTTTATTAGAGGTTGATTTTACACATATTAATCGTGATAAAATCGTGATAAAACTACAGAAGAGGAAATGATGATGACGTATTTCTGATATGTCACATACTTCTAAATGTCACAGAAATTTGCAATTTATAAAAAGCTGTACTGCTGTTAAGTACAGTATACCTTTCCCTTTACAAACAAACTTCTAAATGTATCAGATACATGAACTTGTACCAGACAATAACAATTTGTTCTCTGCCATCTGTGCCCCATTCTTTGTTTGTTTTTCTTCCTTTCTTATACAGTAATTACTTCTGCATTTACAGATGATCTTATTTGACTGAATTCAACTGTATGTAAGATTTCAAATCTTTTACCTATTTTGATTACTTGCACATTATAGCAGAAAGGAAACTTTAGGGCATACAGAGTCATGCTATCTTAGTGAATCTCAAGCGAAGTCACATAAGCTTTAATGACTTTTAGATTAATTAATGACTGCTTAGTTAAAGGAAGGCATTGCAAGTTTTGTAAGTGCTATAACAGTGTCTGTATTAAGTATGCAAACATGGTGTAATTATGCAATTATTCATCTGGACGTGAAACTTGGGTAGATACATGCTAGTACATTGAAAAGGAGAAAGAAAAGAAAACCAAAAACCGACAACAGAAAAACCCAATTTTTTTTTTTAATTTAAAGCTAAAACACACCACTGTCAATCTCAAAAGAAGCTAGCTCATACTTATATTCATACAAAATCAGTTGTTTATGAGGCAACACTGAGCATCTGTTGCATGTACTCATCATCAGCAAGGGTTACTGCTGTTAATGAATTGTCCAACGTCACCTGACCGTACTGGTTAGTACTACCAAATCATAACAACTAATAAATGTTTGTGAACTGGATTGGAAGTATAAATTTAATCTGCTCAGTCATGTGACTTAAAAAAACATAGGAAAAAATCCTCTGTGATTAGAGTAGGTTTTCCAATTTTTACTGATCAGAGAATAACAAAATATTCTTAAAGGAGAGTATATCCAGTCTTATATAACTAAAACCTTGAAGTCTAGCATCTGAAAGGATGCAGAACACCAAAACAGACTTTGCCAAAGTTAAACAGAACAGTTACTTCACTAATCTTATTCACTTACAAGTTACACTGTAGCTGACATGACAATTGCCATTTCTGCAACTGTATGCCTTTGCTAGATCATACTCAGCTGGCCATTTACTATAATCTCAGATCATTTTTTTTCTTTACAGTGTAATATCTATTGTGTTTTGTCTAATTGTAATCCATTTTGAACTCTAATTCATTCTCCAAGGTCCTTTTAAGCTGTATAAGATTGATTAAACTGCTAATTTAAAAAGTAAGCATTCCCTCTATCTAGCCTGTAAACAGTGAAAACATTGCTGATCTTTGCACAACCTTACATGGTATGTATTTTCCTGCTGAAAATAAACACTTATGGTTATTATAAGTATGTTTTTCAAACAACTTTTGCATCATTTCTACAACACTATACTCCTATTTTATATGACTATTTTTAACATGAAAATATGTTTAAAACTCAGTCAAATGCATTGTTATAATCAAAATATATACCAATAATTTTCTGTCTTGTTACATGAGATTTGAAAGTTTTGACATGACTCTGAATTTCCACTATCTTCTTTACCACACCATTCCCTTGGAAAATAACTGTCTTTTCTAAATAGCTTCTTGCCAGGTTTTTAGTGCTGCAGACTGATTACCTATTACCTCATTGCTTGTACTATTAGTCCCATTATTAGCTGATCTTGTTAGTGAAAACTGTAGTCAAATCAGAGATTTGTTGCACCCATGAGTTAGTAGTAGACTGAAAAAGGTGCAATTCATACTTGCTTGGCTTGAAATGAGATGTAACTTCAGTGAAATAGTATAATTGTGGCAGTATATAAGCATTTTGTAAAACTACAACTCTTCTAAAGCATACACTAACAGCACCAAGCATTTTGAAAAACAGTTAAGCATAGATGCATAATTAATATTTAAATGTAAATGGGCAAATGGAGAGCTGGTATAGTTGCTCAAAGGAAGTGCCAGAAAAGGATGTTTAACTGCTAAGTTCTGCAAGAACGAAGTTTGTAGAGCAAGAGGGAAAGATGTGTCATGAAACCAGAAAAAAACTGTGGTCCTCAATTTAAGATTAATTATGTTGAGGGTAGATGTGGCTATCCCTTTTTATTTTGAGAAGGGGGCTGAGGAGCAGGAAAGAGCAGAGAAGGAAAGAAGGAGAGAAGGAGGTTGTCCGCTCCAGACCAAGCTTCATCACCTGGATCTTGGCCACTAAGACCGTCAGGGACTTTCACCATCAGCACTCACTATATGCATCAGCTCTGTGTCATCACACACACAAAATGGTTTATCATGAGCTTCTTAAGGGCTGTTTGTTTGCATAAGCAATAAGAATGCCTGACAGTGCTAAAGAGGTAACCATAGGCAGTGTGTGTTATTAATGAGTGTCAATACCATGGAGTGTTCCTCTGAAGTTTGAAACAGAGCTGGTTTGTCAATCTTCTAAATGCTTCCATCACTGTGATAATTTTCTTAATTTATACATAGATCTGCAGAAATTGTATAAATATTATATATACTTGTACATGTAATGTAATTGTGTATGTACATAGATAAATGTATATAGAGAAATGAAACATACATGTGTATACAATGGCAACAAAAAGTGTCATCAAAGGATGTCAAAATTTCAACTTTAGGGCTGCCTATGAACTGCCGTTGTTCTTTATTGATTATCAGACCTCAGTCTTCCTCAAGCTACTCATATGCTTTGAGAATTATATCTTGTCACTTCTTATGTTCACTTCTAGCTGTATCTAATGCTGAGATTAGGCTCTTCTGATTTTGCCCTTCCATTTGTGGTTGGTACATCTCTTAAATCTCCGTTTAATGTCAAATTGCCTAGGCATAACGTCAGCCTATGCTCTGTGATGTTACTACATATCCAGACCTACAGCAGAAAAGTAAATAATTGAAATGTTTAGAAATATCTATACTAATGTACTGGCTTCAGCAAGAATAGAGCTAATTTTCTTCTCGGTAGCTAGAATACCTCAGTGGTTTGGATTAACTATAGAATTTGAAAAGAGAAGAATGTTGATAACATACTGATGTTTTTAGTTTTTGCTAAGAAATCAAGGACTTTTCAACTTTCCATGTTTTGCTAAAGTGCAGATTGCCCAAAAAGCTGGGAGGGACCATAGCCAGAGCAACAGATCCAAGTTGGCCAAAGGTATATTCCACAATGTATGATGTCATGCTCAGCATATAAATCTGGGGGAACAAAGAGGAAGTGAGGGGATGTTCGGAGCGATAGTGTTTGTCTTCTCAAGTAACGATTACGTGTGATGGAGCCTTGCTTTTCTGGAGATTGCGGAACAGCTGCCTGCCCATGGGAACTGGTGAATGAACTCCTTGCCTTGCTTTGTTTGCATGCATGGCTTTTGCTTTACATATTAAAGTGTCTTTGTCTCAAGTCCTGATTTTTCTCACTTTTACTCTTCCAATTCTCTCCTCTATCCTGCTGCAGCAAGTGAGCAATGGACTCTGTGGGGCTTGATCGCCAGCTGGGATTAAACCACAACAACTAAGAGACATAAGCTCTCTTTTTATTGTTAAAATAAGTGGAATGTTAGATTTCATTATTATAAGTCAGTTGTCTTCAACCTGCTCAAATATTGTTATAAACTTTTTAAATTACATGTGAATTTAGGTGTGGTGGTTTGTTCTGATTTCTTTTATTTTGTTTTTAAACTGTCTTATTTCTAGACTAGTTGAACTGTTTCTTTTCAGTTTAGGGATTTTAATCCTTCAAATTATTTTTATTCTTTAATTCAATAGGTATATATGTGTGTGGAGTGGTCCTATGCAGATCAGAGAACTAAGGTAACAAAAAAATTACATCATTTTTTCTTTAAAAAAAATTGTTTTTACAGGGTTTACTTATGGGGTTAAGTACAATTTGATAGCTGTTTTCTTCAGTTATATGCTGAGTGTGTAAAGGATATATTAATTATTCTGTAGCCAAAAACATGAAATAATTTTAAGTAGATTTTTTCCCTATTTCTGATTTGCATGCTTTCATGTTCTCTACAGCCTCATCATATGATTATAAAAATATTTTCTGTCAATTTATGATAGGCTGCTGCACAGGAAGAAAAATTCTATTTTTTTTCAAGATGTTATAGTTAGCATTAAGTAAAATAAGTTTTTCTAGGAACGTGTTGATATTTACAGAGGAGGAATATTCCTGTCTGAAGTAAATTGAAGTAATTACATTGATATGACACACCAGTATTTCAAACCAGGTATGTCAGTTGACACCTCCTAGATGCTTTGCTTATACTCACAAATGTGTCCTGATCAATAGCAATATCTAGTTTCCCTGTGTTATAATCATAAATATATACTCTGATTTATATGGTGAACTTTAATTTGAATACTTTAATTTGTATTGTCAGTATGTTTATGGTAATTCCAAGTGTGTTATTTCAGCATCTGTATATCCTGGAGTATACTGCAAGTTTTGCAAAATAGCCTTTTGTGGATTCATCATATGCCTGCATCCAAAAATTCTGACAGAACGGAGGTTTCCAGGTGGGGATCTAGACTCAGCAAGCTGTCCATATTTAAAATAATTTTCCAAATTGAGTCATTTTGTATGAGCTCCAAGCTGTCAAAACAAGGAACAAAGGAAAGGAAACCCCACTGTTAAACATATACATAAATCAAATTAAATGACTGCAAAAGTAAAGATATGAACAAATGTAAAGATCAGAAGAAAAATGGTAATTATTCATTACTGTGTGCAAGCAGAAATACTATACTTATTAGCACCTAATGTCTTACGGAAAATGAATGCAATGGTGAATGTTATCAAAACATGTCATCATTTCAATCTGTTTGATGGTGGCAGTAGAAACTTGAATGCAAATAAGCAAATAACAAGAACACAGAAGTGTATTATTTCTAAACTCCATGCAAAAGTACCTTCTGTCTATGCACATCAGCCAAGAGCAGTGATGTCCTTTGCATCACTCTGCACAATTATATCACCACTACTGAAATAGATACAAGTCAGCACTTCACCACAGAACATCACAGCTGATGAGATTTAGTATGAATACATTATTCAAGAATACACTGATAAATTTCTTAGTAAAATCAAAATGAGCAATCTCTTTTATTAATTAATACCTCTATAGGTATTAATATCTCTATAGACAATTAATACCTCTATAGACAAGTATTTAAGAATTTCAAGTTTGACCTTTAATAAACTGAAACTTGTTTTAAAGACAGCCAACATGGCATTACCAAGGGCAAATCATGCCTGACTAATCTGATGGGCTGCTATGATGGAGTGACTGCATCAATGGCCAAGCGAAGAGCTACAGATATCATCTACCTAGACACTAAATCGGAGAGGTCTGTGTTTGGTGGATGGACTGCTAGGTAGAGAAGGAATTGTTTTGATGGCCACATCCAAAGAGTTACAACATCCATGCGGAAACCACTAATGAGTGGTGACCCTCAAGGGTCCATACTGGGACCAGTACTAATTAATATCTTCATCAATGACATAAATACCAGGTTTGAATGCACCCTCTGCAAATTTGCAGATTACACCAAGCTGAGTGGTGTTGCTGATTTGGTAGTGGGAAGGGATGCTATCCAAAGAGATCTGCAGGCTTGAGGATTTGCGGCTGTGAGAATTTCTTGAAGTTCAACAAGGCCAGGTGCAAGGTCCTGCACCTGGGTTGAGGCAATCCTCACATCAACACAGATTGGGGAATAAATAGATTGAGAACAGCCCTGCAAAGAAGTACTTAGGGATACTGGTGGATGAAAAACTGGGCACAAGCCAGCAATGTGCACTTGCAGCCCAGAAACACAATCATATCTTGGGCTGCATCAAAAAGAGAGGCGTCAGTCAAGAGAGGTGATTCTGTCCTTCTACTCTGCTCTCATGAGACCTCACCTGGAGCACTGTATCCAGTTCTAGGGTCCCCAGTAAAAGAAAGACATGGATCTGCTAGAGCAGGTCAAGACTAAGGTCATAAGAATGGTCAGATAGCTGGAATATCTCTCCTATGAAGAAAGGCTGAGAGAGTTGGGGTTGTTTAACCTGAAGAAGTGAAGGTTCTGGGGAGACCTTATTGAAGCCTTTTTAAATATAAAAGAGGTTTACAACCCTTGCTACAAGAGAGACTTCTAGTAAGGCCTGTAGTAACAGGACAAAGGGCAATGCTTTTAAGCTGAAAGCAAGTAGTTATGATTGGCCATATGAAGGAATTTTTTTGTAATTAGGTAGATGAAACACTGGAACAGGTTGCCTATACAAGTTGTGGATGCCCCATCACTGGAAGTCTTTAAGGTCAGGTGGATGGGGCTTTGAACAACCTGGTTTAGTGGAAGGAGGATTGGGCTAGATGGTCTTTAATTGTCCCTTCCAATCCAAAACATTCTATCATTCTGTGATTCTATTACATTGATTCAGTGGTAGTGGGTAGCTGAAATGCAAATGTAAGTACTGTAATATTTACCTTTGCAAAAGGCAGCTCTGCCTCTGAACAACCAGTGATGATTCCCCATGCTAATGGAATTACATCTGACTGCGCTAGTTCTGGTTGGGATACAGTTAATTTTCTTAATAGTAGCTAGTATGGGGCTGTGTTTTGGATTTGTACTGAAAACAGTGTTGATAATGCAGGGATGTTTTCATCATTGTTAAGCAGTTCATACACACAAGCAAGGCCTTTTCTGCTCCTCACGCCACCCCACCAACGAGGAGGCATTGGACTGATAGCATTTGTCTCTGCAAGACACCGCTGCGTGTGATGGAGCGCTGCTTTCCTGGAGATGGCTGAACACCTGCCTGCCCATGGGAAATGGTGAATGAACTCCTTGTCTTGCTTTGTTTACATGCATGGCTTTTGCTTTACCTATTCAATTGTCTTTATTTCAGCCCATTAGTTTTCTCGACTTTTACCTTTCCAATTCTCTCCCTCATCCCACTGAGGGGGAGTGAGTGAGTGTCTGTGTGGTGCTTAGTTGCCAGCTGGTGTTAAACCATGACACTGACCTTCTGTAGAAATCTACAAGAAAATTTTTTCTCTGCAAGTATTTTTGAAGCAGAACTAGGGGAGCTGTATGTAGAAGTGATCATATGTTAATCTTGGTATTGTCATTATGTCCATAATAAAATTTTCACAATGAAAATAAAGTAGTTTTACAAGAGTGAGCTCTGTTAGTGAAACTCCTGTACAGTTTCTGTTTTATTTTGTCTTTATGCTTAATTCTGTTCTCCGTGGTCTTGAGCGTATACAGTTGGATGCACCTCATCTAATTTTAAAAACTGTAGCTGTCTAGTCCAGATAGTTTGATAGTCAAAGGAGAAGGATTATCTATTCTGTTTAAAAGCTACAATACCAAGATGGTAAAGAAAACAGTTTTAGTTTGATTCTGGAATAAAAATCCTTGAGGACAAGTATTTTTCTGATGTAGAAGCCCTTAAAAGAATAGGAAAATACCCAATTTTCACAAAATTGTATCATATGTCGATGTAGCTATGCTGTCACAAGATCTGCTAGATACGTGTCACTATGAGGCTCATAAGGTAAGTGAGCAAAGTGAGTGGCTGTGGAAATTAATTCTTAAGTAGATTTTGCCTAAGACCCTAATCTCTTTGTATCATGGATCAGCTTCACATGAACTGATCACATTCTTTAGAAAGTAGTCTTTGTGACATAGATGAGGAAAGTTTTAGTTGGTTATAATACATATTTAATCACTGAAATCCAGATTCAAATTCCAGACATATCACAAGTTCATTATGGACACACTTTGAGGATTCGGGGAGGGGCAGGACATCTCAAGTGACGACATGGGAAAGGAACCTCTCTAACAGCTCTCAGGAACAGAAGAGTTTAATCTTCCTGATTGCTTATTATTGATGAAATATTAGATTTCCTACAGATATTAAATTATCATTTTATAGCCTAGCTGTGTTGTGAACACTTTGATAGATGGCAGAAGACAGCTCAACTTCTCTATAATCTAACAGGATAAATTCTTATTTGCTCATATTCTGGAAAACACACAATAAATACAGGTGACTCTTACCCAACCTAAAAACCAGTTGTTAAGAATGAGACTGAAATCTCAGAAGCTTGTGATCATTGTTTAGT
>VZSC01006192.1:8989-28086 GCA_013398225.1 Steatornis caripensis | reverse complement strand
GGGGGGGGGGGGGCGGGGAAGCTCACATTTCAAACCTGTATTAATTAGATTAAAAAATGCAGTAAGATAGTTATATAACATTTCTCTATTGTTTTCTGTCACACTAAATCCATATGCTGGGAGCTGATGTATTTCTTCAGTGCATAGGTCTTGCATTTTCTTATTGTTTGCACTACTGTCCTAATGCTTACGTGTCTCTCCATGTGTTCTCAGGGCCATTTAACATCATTATGACTCAGCTCTGAGAACAGACCCAAACACACTACATTGTGCAGGTGACCCAGAACAGAAAGGACCTACTCCTGTAGCTGTCCAAATGAAACAGAGCAGGTCAGTAATCTGTAGAGACTAGAGTTAATTTGGTCTGCAGTAAAACTGCCCCTGAATTTCAGATTCTAGTCCCATATTAAAAGTCTATCATGTAAAGGCCATTTCATGTCTGCGTGGGATGCAGTCTGAGTTCTATGTGTTTTTCTACTTAAGGGACAGAAATGAATGGTTCTCCAAATGTTAAAAAATCCAGATCAGATAAGGCTCTCCCAAAATATCTATTTTTTTCCAAAATACTCTTTAAAAGTAACAGATGAAAGCGTTCTCATTCCAAAAATCCAATATTCCTTAAATTAAATTTATGAGGAAAGAAAAATTTGTTGCCATATCTGTAGATCCATATTTCCAGTTTTGGTCAGATTAAATAGTGAAACGGTGTTTAATTTTTTTTTTTGAGAGATTATCTAACCCTTTAAAATGTTTGTCTTCAATTCACAAAGCATTTTGAAAGAAGGTAAAGTCTTGATTTGATTTGAAACAGTTCATATGTTTGTACATGAAACCATAAAAATGATTGCATTGATCCAGAGGTACAGTAAATGCAGTGTAATAGACAAATCACATTCATTCTGAACCCAGACTTAATTTTATCAAATGAATCTTGAAGGAAGAAAGTATTTCACAAAGATATCTATTACAGCTAGGATTTAAAACCACATTTAAAACCACAAACTATTTATATTCACAATAATGTCAAGCTGTGTATAAGAATGCATTAACAAAGGGCAAAGTGATAGGGTCTAATTAGTCTGATTTTAAAGAGTGAGTATAAATATTACATAGAGGGTTATTGTGAGCACATAGGTGAAATTACAGTGATAAACCAACAGTGGTTTGCCAGGACATTGGGACAGTCTGTCCTACAACACCATCAAACTTTTGCACACTGATAAGGAGTGCTATACAACATTTTCATTACCTAATCATTGAATCAGAGTGCCTTGTTTGTCCTTGGAGGATCGTTACAGATGTTTGTAATTTAGAAGAACATTCCTAAACCCATTAATCCAGGGTTTGCTTCCAAAGCATGATTTGATCAACAGCATTAAGTGGTTGCTTTCCTTGTGTCAATTTCCAATCTGAAAAAAAAAAAAGAAAAAAAAGAAACAAATGAGCAAATAAAAGATGCTCAGCACATTTCAAAGACAGTTTATTTTTCATGTCTTACACAAGGAAATATTATGGCTTTTTCGATTTTGGCGTATTTAGGTCTTTTCAATATTTTTTTTTTAATCTAGATTGTATTAACTATGTATATCTTAAAGCATGGTGTAGCTATTCTACAAAAAAGATGTTGGTCAGCATTCAAAAGCCCAAAATACCTCATTTTTAAAGAGTGACTGTAAATAAGATATATAGCATTTATGTTATATTGATATGTTAGCTAAAGTGTTAACTAAGCTGAACTCACTCTTCCACACCAAAGACTGGTATCTTATGGTTAGGCAGGTACTTCTGCTGAAGTAGGGAGTACACCTTGCAGAATAATGCATACTTAGCAGTTAACACAGTTATTGTAAAATTCCTCCTAGGGAATGCAATTTTGCTTTCTGACACATCATAAAAATGGAATTGATATTAATATAAATGTGGATTTTAAAGCTCAGTGTCTCACATGCATAAATATAATATTACAGGTAATATCTGGTGACACAATAGAATATTTCTTACAACACATTCTTTTTCACATTTACACAAGACTATATGATGAAAAGATTGTGTTGTGACATTATTTCATTGTTTTGCTCAGGTATTTTTGTTTACCTTACAAAAAAAAAAATCAAGAAAGAAAGTAGACATCAGATTATTCTGCGTGCTCTAAAATGGCTACCTTTTTCTTCAAGAAAGTTTGTGAGCAGTAACAAAGAGTGTTTATTATTCAGAGAATAATATTTGAATAGAACTGCCAGATTTTAATAACAATTTTAAAGCCTTTCTTTATTACATTATGAGATTTATGTGTCAAGGTTAAAACTGCCACTCTCATAAGCTAAACACATCATCTTCTTGTTTCATAATTGTAGTACTGCAATATAAAACAGAGCATACAGGAGAACATGGTCTAGCAAAGCTTAAAAGATATACACTGGCCTAAGACAAGAGGCTTTTATAAATATGTGAAGGCTGTTTTTAAAAGTTTCTACTAGGTAAGTAAAAACTTGTTATATATTCTCTCTGTGGAAAATCTGCAGTATACTTTCATAACAACATCCCTGAACTGACTCTTCTGTGGTTGCTGCACAACTCTCCAACATAGCACAGGGGTCACTTCTTGGAGTAAAATCTCCTTCTGTTCCATACCTGCAAGATAAAATCATTTCATTGCAAATTTAAACCTTTGATTACATTTCAATAGCAGCCTGCCTCTAAATGTTTATAAATTTATGAGCTCCTGTTAATTTTTAAAGAGAGAAACAGCAAGAGTAGCAGCACATATTACTTCAAGTTCATGTTTTAACATCAGTTCCTTCATAAAAGCAGATCAGAAAGGTTATGGAACTAATACTTGCATAGTCAGCATTCATTAAATAAGTGGCCTTGGCTTCTCTGAAGCTTGTACAGCCTGGCATGCATATGTCACAAGGCTTTGCTAACCACTGGGGAAAAAGAAAAAGAAATCAGGGACTTTTGTCCAGCTTGCACTGAAATAAAAATTGCTTCCTCAGCAATCCATGAATGAGTGGCTTTCCCTGAAGATTCTTAGTTTGACATAGGCATTAGACCACGCAGTTTGACTAAACTCAGCTGAAGAAAATAAATTACAGGAAGTTTAGTAATGCTGCAGACTAAGGTTGCTATCTTGTTATTCCAGGAACATTAGTAAGTGGCAACAAGCTACAGAGAATTAATAGTATTTCCTATTTCTGTGTATATTTGAAAGAGGTGAGGATAAGTCATTATCTTGAGGAGTGCTCATTTTCTGTATTTCCTGGAATGCTCTTGTCTGTAGTCACTGGGAATTTCATCTTGTCAAACTTGCCTTGAAAACCGCATGTCCTTGTTAAAAACCTCATGTTTCAATTGCAATTCCAGGAGTATGCTCTATGTTTAAGCTCATGTTTCAACTGCAGTTCCAGGAGTATGGTTTAGAAACTCATGCAAGTGTTTCTAAATCTACTGCTTGAAGAAGAGATTCAACTGCAGCTCAAGATCTGAATGATGAATTCTGAACCCAGACCTGACGTTATTTTTCTACAGGAGCAAGAGCTCCTGCAATTAATTTCTGTAGCGTGATGCAAATAACACCTATCCAAGCAGTGAAAAATAAAGTACATTTATTGGTTCTTGGACAGTTATATCACATTTCACCTAAGCTGAGATGTTTTACTCTATATAATTTTTTCTATTGTGTACATATAATTCACTATTTTATTTATGCATATGTCTGTGGAGCCTGAATGCTCTATCAAAACCGGTAGTCTGCTGTGTTTGGTTCCTTATAAACAGACAAAATGTAATCTTCAGTTTCAAAATGGACTTGTTTGATTGTTCAGCAATTATTTTACTACATTCTCATCCAAAGTACATTTTTTCCCGTTCAATGGAACTGTGAAAAAAAAACATTTACCTGAACTGCTGCAGATGCTCAATGATACTGGTCTTTTTTGACATATCTGTAAAATTCTGACTAAAGGCAGTATATTTAAAGCTTTTATTAACAATTCTGCAGAACCTTCTAGAGCAGATTGAAACTAAAATACATTTCGATTTTCTTACGAAGCCATGAGAACCTCAACTACATAGACACAGGTGGACCACGAATGACTGACACTGAGATTACCTGCTCCTGAGAGGAAGATATGGATCAATCGGCCAGTGTCTTGCATCAGAAAACTCTGCTTTTATGGATGAATTATCATGATGCAAATATTTGACGATAAGCTAAATCTTCAGTATGAAAGTTTTCAGTGGAAGACACTAAGCTTTAGTGTCTAAAGCTTAACTTATTTTTATGCAGTGGAATGACATATAGACGAGTTATACATCTCATAGATATCATACAGATACATATGAAATATATATATAAACGCAAAAATATAATTCTAGATGCTCAACTTCTGGCAGGTACACTTAAATATGTGGTCAAAGATTTTCTCAGCAAGAGGATAATTGATCTCTTACATGTGGTTTCAGCTTGCACAGCTTTAGGTTGCATCTGTCATCACATTTCCAGAGAACTTATGATTAATTAACCTCACAAACCATTAAACTATTCTGCTTTGTGTTGTTGGTGTGACTGTATGTTTCCTAATATTTTAAAATGGTCTTAGAGATAATGTGGTTGGAAGGACATAGCTCTTCTTTTCAGGACCAAAATGCACTTCTTATAGAACAGTTCCAGCATTTTTTTCTTTAGAAAACTTATAAGCCAAGTATTGTAAGACTATTTCCTTTATCAACCTGGTAGATAAATCTTCAGAAATGAACCCTTTGGTTAGGCTAATGGTATTATCCAAATATATTATTCAGCCATATGGCTCACACTGAATGAACTCACCCTAATTTCCTCATAAGCAGCTTGAAGTGTGATGCCCAACTGGACCATGAACTGGCACATAAAACAAAAGGCAAACCTGAAGAGTACTTAAAGGTGTTTATCAAATACAGTGGTTTTACAGTTCAGATTAATTTCTTAAGGGAAAGGCTCTTGTATATCTACCACTTAGCACTGCTTTTTTTGTTGTAGTTGTATCTGTCCATTCAATGTAAGTTTAGATATCTAGCAAACAGATTACCAGGAGCTTGTGGACACTTGAGACACACACAAATCCCTGTTTTGATTCAGCATGGAACAAATGGAGAGAAAGGCATCAGCACTGCAACATCCATGCGTTTTTACTGGATGTTAACTTGATTTTTCACATTGTCATTACTTCTGGACCTCACCATATGCATTTTCCTGATAAGCCTGCTCCCTTATTTCAGAAGTCCATACTGCTGACCTTGCATTCATTTGAAATAGAAAGACTGGTGCTGGCTGTAGCAGATTAATATGAGCTCTGATCATGTTGGTTTTGATTAAGGTGCTGAGGTTAGAGAAATGTAATTTGTACCCCACAAAATATCATAGTATGAACAGTGACAGCAATTAATCCTTTGCCTACTGATGACAATGATAAAATACCTGCTGCTTCTTCTAATAACTTAATTCACATTCCAGAAAGGAAAATTTACCTGTCCCATGAAAGAAAAAATTACACTTTCCACCTGTCTGAAAGTTTGCCATCTTTGAAGTCAGTGGTTGTTCTTAGAAAGCCAGTTTATTATTTTAAATAGTATTTCTGAGATCTTTATTTGTCATAATAAAGAAAAAAATTGGTTTATCATGAGAATTTAAAAACTGTGGGATATAAGAAATTTTTTGAAACTCAATTAAAAAGAAGTAAGGAAAATACAGAAGAGTAAAATAAGAGTTGCTACAGGGGAACAAATTGTTAGCTTCAAAATCATTCTTCATGTGATTAAACAAAAATTTAAAAATCTAAAGATTAAGACTCAAATCCTAATAAAAATTAAGCATATAGTTTCTCTCACAAGAGAGAAATGTCTATTGTCTTCTCCAATCAGACACTGTTTGCAGTAGTATTCATATTTGTCATTTATACATAATATTGTATATATTTTCATCTATGTCTTTACAGCATCACAGCAATATTGGAAAAAACAGGCAATTATTACAAATTTCTTATAGTGTCCCAAAAGAAATAATGTATTAGTCTTCTCTCAGTATGAACTTACATATAAAATTACTCTCCATTTCCTTCCTACTTCCTTTTATAAATAAAAATTGCTACTAAAAATTTTTGTGGTCTAAAGTACCTCATCACTAGAGATGTGTCTATACCATGGCTTCACTTTCCCAAGACCAAGGTTGCTTGCCAGCAACTTACCAGGAGCCACACTGAAGCCACATCTTCAAAATTTGGATATGGGAACGTGTAAAAACCTGTGTAACCTCCAGCTGCTCCACTTTCCTTTTTTATGGAAGTGAATGAATAATGCACAGATTTGAACCACCTGGAAGAACTATGATGCTGCCTGTCACAAACACTCTATGGTCTGTATCAGCCTGGGTGCAACCTGAGTTTAAGCTTCCTGCAAAGGTGATGAGAACAAACACACGAAATGTTTGTTTCCAGGAAACATCAGGAATTAAAGGAACTTTAAGTGCACTTTGAAAGTATACTATAGATGACACATTGAAAACTCTTGTCATGCATTTATGAATATTTGTGGAAGTAATTTAGTCAATTAGGTTTACAGCAGTGGCTTCTACAATTGCAACACCTGGCACTGAATCCAGCAAAAAAAATTGAAGTTAAGTGAATAATTCACAGAATTTAAAGCAATATTTTATATGTCATAGACCATAATTTTGTTTCATTCAAATGTAATTGGATACAGCAAAGAGAAATAGGACAACAGTCTAAAAACTGGATATGTCATTTTTAATTACTCTATAAGTGGACTGAAGACTTTAAATCTTTATTTGGATTTTATGTTGTATTTTTATATGTATTATAGCATAAAGGATATTAACTTGGGCAAAAGTCTGAATGATCAGGCTCTGAGGGTCACATTCTATCTGGAAACTACTAAGAAGTGGAATACCTGATTCTGTGATTCTGAGGGACATTTTCATCAATGACCTGGAGCACGTGATGGAATAATTTATTCCATTATGCCTACAGGTGACATGAAATCACCAGCAGTGGTTTTGGGACAGAATAATTTGCAGCATCACCCAGTGGATGCTCTGGAGGGTAGATCTGCCACCCAGAGAGGCCAATACAAGCTGGAGGAAAGAATCAGCAGGAGACATACCAAAGTCAACAGGGAGAAATGAAAAGTCCTGCCCTGGGCAGGGAGAACCCCTGCAAGGGCATTCAATTTTGGGACCCCAAGTTCAGGAAAGACTTGAATAAACCAGGATGAAGTCAGTGGAGACTACCATGCTGATCAGGGCTGGAGACCTGGAGAGGCTGGAGAGGCTGTAGGAACAGGACTGGTTTCTTCAAGCGAGGGGACAGCTTCAGAGACACACAGCAGCCGCCGGTGGCTGCAGGGAGGCTGTTGAGGAGGCCGGAGTCAGGCCCTTCACAGCAATGTATAGCGGTGTGACAACAGATAATGAGAGATTTGAAATGGATGTGAGGAGAGGTTTTCTGCCAATGAGGATGCTGGGCAGTGTGGTAGGTAGGCCGGGGAAGATGTGCAGTCTCCTGTCTCAGAGCTTTTCAAGGTGAGAATGGAAAAAAATCCTGAGCATCCTTATCTGATCTCCAAGCTATTCCTGCTGGGAGGAGGAGGTCAAACAGGAGACTTCCTGAGGTTTCTTCTGACTTGAATTCTGTAATTCTGCTCCATGATTCTATATTAATGAAAATTCTTCCACATAAAACATAAATGCTCTTACAGAATCTTGCGGCCTTTGTGAAGATTTCTTTGCTTATAAGGCGAGAGAGATGTGATAGGAAGATGCAGTATGTGGAGGACCATTAAAGGCTGTTGGCTAGTCTTTGTTCCATTTAGGAAGGAGTAGGAGGGTGGTAGATTCTTGTACAGTGAGATCTTTACACTCTGACTAGCCTGGTTTTGCCCACTGTACATTTTCTATAATAAAAAAATATGTATTTACCTCTTGTAGGTTACAAAGTCATCGGCAACCCTTGTAAATAAATAATACAACTCCAGCTAAACAACACTATTATCCATCTATTACACTGCCTATAACTTTAAATAACTTAGTATTAGAGCTAAATATACTTTCTTTATGGCCTTGAATTAATAGCCTATATTCAGACAGTTCCCATCGCATGAGTAGGCATTGACGCATCGTTGACATCAGTGCCAAAAGTGATAAATTCAGCATTGAAAATGCAGAGTTAGAACCTTTATCTGGCTGATGCTGCAAATTCTTCTGTCCCCAAAGCATCATACGCCAGTTTAGTATTACAAAGTCATTACATAGACTGATGAATTAAACGCATTTTGGATCCCTTTCTTAATGTTTTATAATTGAGTTGAGCTGAGACAGATTTCTATCAAGAATTTAAGCAAAAATTAAATATTAGCAACTCAAATATGAAATTATACATAAATATAATTATTGTCCTTAACAGAAAGAAAATTATCCACTATAAAACTTATGCCAGTTTTGGTGTTACTTGTTCCTGCTTATTTTTTTTCTTTTTTTCTCCTTTTTATTAATTGTTTTAAGTTCTTAGAAAAAGCTTGATTAGTAGTAGGATATAATTTTTACCTTAACTCTCCACTAATGTTTCTCTTCTTCGATAATAGACTGGCTTGTCATTAATTATAATGTAAGTCCAGCATCTGGATTAGACTTCCTTCAATGGGCAGTTTATAGTATTAGATTTTGCTGGTTATATCATCTTCTTACAAACAACACCCTGAATGAATACAGATAAGCACAAGGGCAATACAAAAACACAGACAGAACTGGTTTCTGCACTATAATACATTTAACATAAACTAAAAAATTTCAGAAGTTAAAAAGATAGTGACACTTTTGTAGTCTGACAGAACTCAGACTCAATGAATACATATCATAGTAATGAATAAATACAGACAGGCAAGAATAGTCTCTGTTCAGTTTCAAATTTTGTCAGGAATTCAATACATTCACTTTGACTGATTAACCTAGAAACAAGAACCATAAATCCAAATATCAATTATCTTATCTCCTTGAAGGAAGAGACATGCACAGCTGAGCATGACAGCTTGTGCAACAGTACTGAAAGTGAACCAAGTCATTTCAGAGATTAGTCATCTTAAAAACATCCATTCCCAAGTACACTCCTCAAAAAATCATGCACTGGATTTTGTGAAGGACTTTTACAGACAGTCAGCTACCCGTTTTACTGCTCATTGCATTGTCACTATAGCCTTGATAGCACTTCGTCATTTACACTGCCCTGTATTTTATTTCTGTACTTTAAGCATTCATGCTGAAAATGTTTGAAAATTCAGCTTTGTTCAGTGTAAGAGTCTGTGCACTGTCAAAGCAAAATATCCTTGGAAATGTTTCAGAAATCTGAACGCAGATTTTTGGATACAAAGTTTACTTGTCGTTTGGAGCCAGTAAGATACACTGCACAAGAACAACACAATGAAAAAGAATTAACACAATAATTTAAATAGATACTTGTACCTTTATTCTGCACTTTGAAAGACAAAACAGTAAACATGGCTCTTGTATGTGCTTTCTATGTATTTGGATAACAATAATTTGAATTTTAGTACTGAATCGTTAGGAAAATTTGCTGCAGATCTTGTCACTTTCATTGCCTTTCATTGACAGCTTATTAAGAAAAAATATTTCTCACATCCAGTAATAAATAATTCAAATATATTAAAATGCCTTGAAAGCAATAGTCACTAACTATACTTCTGGATGCAGATTCTAATGGTTATTCTCTCTTTAGTTGTTACTGTATAGATTTTATTAGAGCTTATTTAAGAAAAGTAATTTCTATAGCCTTGGAAAAAAGAAAAAGGTGCCAACAGAAGGCTACAAAAAGTAATACTACAATGATTTCACAAATCATCCATAAACTACTTTGTACACAATTCAGGAAATTACTTATGTCCACTTTGTAACAGATTTATGTATTTACTGTATTCTAAGGCCATTATTTTTCCTTTTTATTAGCGAGTGTATGTTTTTTAATTGTTTTACTCACTTGAACAACTAGAACATCAAATAACTTATTAGAAATATAGAATTGTTTATACGCATGACTGACATGTCTGAATTCAGCTGGAAATCTTTCAGATGAACCAATATAGTTTTCAGAATCAGTCCAAGTTAGCTGGATTGGATCTTGTCCTTATGCACTTCCATTTTTGTTTTGGTTCTCCTCTTCTCCACAAGCTGGTTCTGTAATGAAATACCAAAGATGTTCACTATGACGTCTACAGGCTTACTCCCACTTTGTGCTCTTGGTTCTTAACTAACATTTCCAGGTCAGAATCATAGAGTCATAGAAACTTTTAGGCTGGAAAAGAACATTACGATCATCAAGTCCAACTGTTAACCTAGGACTGCCAAACCCACCACTAAATCATGTCCCTAAGCACCACATCTGCACATCTTTTAAATGCCTGCAGGGATGGTGACTCATCCACTTCCCTAGACAGCCTGTTACAATTCTTGACAATCCTTCTGGTGAGGAATTTTTTTCCAATATCTAATCTAAACCTCCCCCGGCACAATTTGAGGCCATTTCCTCTTCTGTTATTTCTTGTTACCTGGGAGACTGACACCCACCTCATTACAACCTTCTTTCAAATAGTTGTAGAAAGCAACAAGGTGCCCCCTCAGTCTCCTTTTCTCCAGACTGAACAACTCCAGTTCACTCAGACAGTCCTCATAAGACCTTTGCTTTAGACACTTCACCATCTTTGTTGTGCTTCTCTGGACACACTCCAGCACCTTAGTGTCTTTCTTCTAGTGAAGGCCCCAAAACTGAACACCGTATTTAAGGTGTGGTCTCATCAATGCCCAGTACACGGAGACAACAGAACTCACAACATGAATTCCATCTTTGTTGTTCTTGAGCTTGAGTGTGTCTATGAAACTGCTGACCGTTTATTAAGAACGTGAGTATCTTGGATAGACTCAGGCACAGCCAGAGAAAAGAAAGCATGGGATGTTCATATCTTCGGATACCAGACATTTCAAAAAAGCTGAAGGGAAAATTGTCTTTTTCCCTCGTCTTGAATGAACACATCAGTATTATCAAGTAGTATTAATGGACTCACCCCATCACTTCTACCTCTGTTCCACTCTTTCTTCCTTTCATATGTTTCCCCATACTGCAGTGAATTCAAGCTGGCCATGGTTATATTAGATTTCAGCAAGAGTAATATTCCTACTATTTTTGCTTCATACTGTGTCCTATGCAGCATTTGAGACAAAAAACCAGAAAGGTTTCCCCATGGAGGGTATGAACTGGGAAGTTTGTCTGCTGATTTTGAGTTGCTAGTTACAACAGTGATTAGAAGAGCTATTGTAATACTACATTATCTAATGGACATCTCAAGAAAATTTTAGCAATCATTCACAGAACTGAAGCATATTGTCTCTCTGTATGAGATATGCACATAGATTTTCAGGAGATTTGTTAAATCCTGTCATGAAGGGCAAATGATGGGCAGTGTTTATTAGAGCTATGGTGGTTTTATTTTGTTTTTACTTTTTCTTTTCCAGAAGTAGGTCAATCTTTTACAGGGAAAAGAGAAGGAGTAACAACATTAAACTTGCATAGCACCCTCAAATCCCCTTTACTCAAGATGACTCTGCAGATCTTGGGACAAGGCACCATATATGAATGTTTTTGAAACACTGCTGCATGTCTACATGTCTCTCGGAAAAGAGCAAGAGCAGTATACAGGGACTGTATTAGTTCAGAAAGGCTAGCTCATTTACTTAGTAAATATGGCTGATCTTACTCCTTAATATCAGAAATCAAAGTGAAAGAAACCACATAAGGGAAGTCTCCAGTTCAGGTGCCATTAAGTCATTCACCATTATGGAGATTTAACTCCGTTATTGCTCGAAAAAATAACAAGTGCCAACCAAAGTTGCTATTATCGGCTTAATACAATTTCGGTGACACAAAAGGGCATTTCCATCATAATTGTAAACCTCTTTTTGGAAAAACAAAATGTCAGAGATGCCAAAGAAAATTAAATTACTAGTGTCTCTCCCTATATCTTTTCTCATATATATAATGAAAATTATTTAATGTGATATTTGGTAAATAGGCTTGGAGGTAAAAATAAAGAAGCGTTTCCATTTGCAGTGTCAGAAATCATATTCTTAAAATCACATATGCTGATTTATCAATAATACATCATTGTGAGAAAATTTAAAATCTTAATTTTATTTTTTTTAATCAGGTGCTGGTTTTGGCATCTTTCTTAATATCTTACACTTGAATTTATAGAGTATGTTAATATTTTATTAAAAAACACTGTCTTTTATGACCAAAATACAATGGATGATGAGCTTTCTTGATATTGTATTTATACCAATGCCTTAAAAATACATATGAAATGTAAAAAAATAAATTTAAACTTGAAATGGAAATTTCTAACCTCACCTGCTGTTCACATAATTTATGTTTTGAGTCTGGGAGAAAAAAATTAAGAATCATCTGGGCCTGGAAAAAACGTCTGAGATTGCACTAAAAAAACATTTTAGAAACCATGCAGTAGCAGCATTACCTTACTGCTTCTCCCTGTTCTTATGGTTCTGGATCAAGACTGTCTTGGTATGGAAGAAATTCTGACTTCCCAAATAACCTGGTTTTTTTGATTCTGGTATGGTTCCTTCCATAGTTCTGAAATGTGTCTCTCACCAGCGATCAAGTGTTGATGGTATTCCCTGGCTGTGTAAGGCACCAAACCTGCCTCAAAAAGAGATTTGTATGGGCAATATCTAGATTTCTTAATCTGTCATTGTCTTTAGTTGCTGAGAAATATGTCCTACTAGCATGTCTGCATATTCCATATGGATATCTTTGCTTCTGCAAGCATTTTTAATCTGGAATGGCAGTGCCACCTCCCCAGAGAGTAAGGAGGCTCACATACTTCCTACTTGAACAGCTTCACAAGGTTTTAGCAAACACGCTTTGAACTATATTCACTAAATCAAAGGATCGTGAAAACTTAAGTAAGTAACAACCTTTAGTCAGTAGCCCAAGCAGAGGTCACATTTAAGACCAGAAATAAGTTCATGACTTGGTTGTCAGACAAACTCAATCATTATGAACATGAGATTGGATGATAGTTTAAGATAAACACAGTTTAAGATAAATGTAATACAACATAGAAATACAGTAGCTAAATGTTCTGCTATTTTTCCCAGATATCCATGCCGAAGAGGCCATCATATCTCTTGAGGATATAGTTATATATTGGTGATAAAACACAGGGTCTCCTTTAGTCAGTTGAAGACGGTGTTGAATCTATGCAAATACAACGAAGCAACTTTTGAGAGTATGACTTGTGTAGCAGATGACCTATCTGTCCTCTCCTGCTTTGCTACATCTCCAGTTGTTCTCTCAACCATTTGGTTCAGATTTCACAGCAACACTAGACCAGGGGAGATGAGTTGGGGATGTACGTAGGGACAATTTCATTTGCATGTATAATTTTTAGGTTAAGAGTTTACAGACCGGCTTTCATTCTAGATCAGCATACTGTTGCTGTAGATTATATACTTTTCTTTACTTCTTACCAAAACTGAAATCACTGAGCCAAAACATTTTGAGATTAAAAAAAAATCCTCAGCCTTCTCTAGGAAGATTAACAATTCACACAATTTGTGATCATAAGATGCTGGAGAAAATAAAGTATATACAACATCATTTTATCATTAACGTATTTATCTTATTTTACTATGAATAGTTAGCAAGTTCCAGAGAACGTTTTGCCCATGTGTTTAGAATCGATGTTATATATCTTCATAAAATAAATCTTTATTATTAAAAGGCCATAAAAAACGTTCTCATATCTCCTTAACTGCACTGAAAGACTTGCAATTATAAAACTGGTTGGACAACACTTTCTTCACTACCATCACTCTAGCGCATTTGAAAACAGTACTCTGAGCGACGGAGTTTTTTCACTTATGTTTGTCAACATTAAGATAAGTGCTATCAATGAAAGGAATCTCTCTTCTTTATCGGACTTGACCAGTTGCAGGAAAATGCTAACGCAAGTTGTTAGTGTGAGAACTGGGAAATATAGCCTAGGGGAAACAGACACTTCAAAAGCACTGAATGCTGGGATACGCAGTAAAGTTCTGTTTCTGTTTATAAACATTTCCAAAGGTCACAGAGAGCCTTTCACTCCCTCCTGTTGCTATGGCCAAAACCAAAACCTCTTAGAACCAAAAGAAAAGTGTCAGAAATTTTCAGTCTGAAGTCTTAAAAGTTTTGTTGCTGTTCTCTCATTTCAGATGAAAGCAAGAGGGCAAGGAGGATTTCCCACCATTTTGAAATCAACGAATATAAGAAGACACTCTGACATGACTTGCTCATTTAGATACTATGCATACAGATTTTTTATTAAGTTGGAAAATATGACGATATTTAAGTAACTCTCAAAATGAAACAAAATAGAAACTATTAGTGCAAGGAAGTTGATAATGCCCCTGTAAATTAAAAGTAATGACTTCAAACAACATTTCTGGAAGCAACCTTTTTTAAAAAAAAAAATAAACACAATTATATTCATAGAAGGATCTCTTCTAGATAGCATTTCTTTTAAGGAAAACAAAGAGATTGTGTATGTCCTGGGTTTGGCTATGATAGAGTTAATTTTCCCCAGAACGCTGGGAGGGGGATAGCGACCCAAAGCAGCCAAGCAGGTATTCGGCGGGAAGTGAGGCCAGGAAGGGCGCTGGGGCGATTCCGGTTCCTNGTGGTGCCCCTGTCTCAGGCGCCTCCTCGCAGAACTGATCAGTAATTGCACCCAATCGATGGGAAAAGAGGAGGGCAATACTTTCGCCCACCCTTTCACCTCCTTTTCCTCCTTCAGGCTAACTACATCAGCTTTTGAGGATTTTGAATATCCTTGGGATGTTCGAGATACCGTGTTCTTGTTGTCAGTTCTCCTGCACTTAATTAACATTACAAAGCCTTTCTTTAAAGATATATACCAGAGATATACCCCAGCCCCAGCATCGGGCACGGTGGCTACCCCAGCCCCCGCATCGAATGCTGTGGCAGCCCCAGCATCAAGCGCTGTGGCTACCCCAGCCCCAGCATCGGGCACTGTGGCTATCCCAGCCCCAGCATCGGGCACTGCAGTTGAACCAGAGGGCCAACCTGTGCCGGTATCAGTTGCCCCTGTACAAAAGAAGAAGTATACAAAGAAATCAGTTCGCTTAGTGAGGGATGAAGGTGAACCAGGGCCATCATGAGAACAGGAGGAAGAGGCAGAAGCAGAGATCATCACCCGATGTCTGTCCCTGAGTGAGCTGCGGGATATGCGAAAGGATTACAACCGCCATCCAAGTGAGCGTATTGTTACCTGGCTGCTCCGATGCTGTTTGCATTAAATGCTGTTGCATTAAACTGTCCTTATCTCACCCCACGAGGGCTGCCCCTTTCTCTGCTGATTCTCCTCCCCGTCCCGGGGTGGGGGGGTGGGGGGGGTGCAGTGAGCGAGTGGCTGCGTGGTTCTTTGTTGCCGGCTGGGCTCAAACCACAACAGTGTAAAAGACTATAATTTAGAGGAAGCTTGTTTTTCCTTGACAAAGAAATTAATTTTTGAAACTTCCACATAGTAAGTGGAGTGATTTGATGTTTATTTGCAAATGAAACTAGAAATCCAGAAAGGGGCGAAAGATAGTAAGTGACAGTTAAATAGAATAACAGTAATCAAGAGCAAAGAAGGGCATAGGCAAAATGGTGAAACTGAGAAAAGGACTGAGAGAGAAAAAACATAATTCTTTACTTTTCTATTGTATGATAAGCAAGAAAGGAAAGAGTAATAAATCAGCAACACGTTAGAAACATTAACTACTTTTAAGTACTCTGTTGTGGTTCACTGGGGAAAAAGAAAACATCTGATCGGAATTGTCTCCAATACCTGTTCAGAACACATAAATAGCTAATCAAAACTAGTATTTCACGAACTTTAATACTACCTACAAGAACATATGTCTATGGATCATAATAGAACTGGTAACTAAATGTCAGGTGTGATAAAGATTAGTTTGAAGTGGACATTTCATTGCTGTAAGATACCCTGAATAAACCTATTTCTCTTGGAGATCATCTTTCAGTCAGTTTTTGGTCAGATTTGAAGTACCTTCAGACTAGTGACCTAGAGATGAACTGTCTAATATTTGTCTGCTGAATGATTCAGATGCTCTGGAGCATAAGTTTTGACCACAGTTACACACTAAATATTTGATTGTATAGATTTCTGAATAAAGGGAAGAAATAATTATTTTTAACATAGCATAAAAGATTTTAATGTAAGAATAGATAGGCCCATTCTGCTTTCATTAATCTTGTGAGTTCATACATTTAGATCATATTATTTAATACAGACCAAGAATCTTTGCTGTAAAATATGATAGCTCACATAGTATAGAAAATGGAAAATGTCTTGAATTAAAAAAAAATTTAAAAAGAAATGAAGAAGGAAAAAAATGTCCAGTATCATTCCAGGATATAAAAATGTATAGCATAAAAATATCAAACTGCAATTTTTAACAAGAAAAAAAAGGTGAAAATTCGGATTGATGAATTTTGAGGTAAAATATTTCTACTATTGATCATTGAGATGAGCATCAATGAGAAGAAGACTGTCAGTATGTCTGTATGGAAAATTTATTATTGACAAATGAAGAAAAGACGTGTTTTCAGAATATTAACATCTTCATATACATATGAACTGTCCTGAGGTATTATCACAGTAGCAAGTAATTTCATTGGCAGAACTTGCAGATAAGTTCACATACTCTCATAACGTCATATAAAGACTGAGTATCTCACCTGCAGAGATACTTAGATTGCTGTCTGAAGAAAAGAGCACAGTTTATAAAGAAGTGGGGTTCAGGCTTTTTCTATTTCTTATGTGTTGGTTTTATATGGCAAGATTTCAGGAGCAGAGGAGTGGGAAGGGAGAGCATTGCAGGGATGACTTTTGTGAGAGGAGATCAGGGGTTTCCCATGTCAGACACAGCCAAGAGGGACCCGATGCCCAAAGATGAGTCCATCAGCAATGCTGCTGACAATTATGTGAAAACATATTTAAAGAAAGGTAAAAAAAATCCGCACAGCATCTGTGAGGGAGGAATGAGAAAAATATGAAAGAAAATCTGCAGACACCAAGGTCAGTGAAGAAGAAGGGGGAGGAGGTGCTCCAGGCACTGGAGCAGAGATTCCTCTGCAGCCCGTGGTGCAGACCATGGTGAGGCAGTGTTCCTGCAGCCCATGGAGGTCTATGGTGGAATAGATAACCACTCACGGCCCATGGAGGACCCTATGCCAGGAGCATATCATGCAAGTAGATGCTCCTTGAAGGAATCTGCAACCCGTGGAGAGCCCACACTGGAGCAGGCTCCTGGCAGGATCTGTGGACCCATTGAGAGAGGAGCTCATGCTGGGTCAGGTTTTCAGTTTATGAAGAACTGCATCTCATGGGAAGAACCCATATTGGAGGAGTTCGTGGAGCACTGTTTCCCATGAGGACAACTCCACGCTGGTGCAATGGAAAAGCTTGAGGAGGAAGAAGACAAGCAGAGACAAAGCATTATAAAGTAACCACAACTCCCATTCCCCATCCTCCTGCACGACTGTCCTGGTTTGGGCCAGGACAGAACCGATATTCTTCTAGTAACTTCGCTTTTTAGTGAAGTCTCTTCTGAGAAGCTGCACTCTCTGACATTAACTGCATGTTTTTCCAGACAGTAGCTGCTTCTAGNAAAGGGAGTATTCCATCCCATACACGTCTTACTCGGTATAAAGCTGAGGGATCACGAGGTCTCACTCTCTTCTTCTGTGGCCGGCGTCCAAGGAGGACTCTGTCTGATTCTTCTGCCTTCGATCCCGATCCGTGCATTCCTAAATCCAGCTCCTGCCTGCTGCTGAGTACAGTCTGGGACTTTCCTTGGGCGTGCCCCGCAGCGTCTGGGTGATGTATTCGTCATCAGTGGGGGGGAGCTCGATATCGGTTTTGTACATATTTATATATATTTCATTATTATTATTATACATTATTACTGTAGTTAGATTAAAGCTGTTTTAACTTTTCTAGCCCATAAGTCTCTTTTGCTTTTCTCTTTCCCGCCCAACTTTGTGGAGGGAGGGGGTTAACAAAGAGCATCTGTCATTCGCTTAATAGCCAGCTTAGCTTTAAACTGAGACAACCACTCAGGAGGAGGAGGTAAAAGAGTCAGAAGTGAAAGTAAGCCTGGGAAGATAAGGGGGTTGAGGGGAGACATTTTTGGATTTATGTTTGTTAATTGGCAAAAATTTACCCTTTCCCAAGTCAAGCCTGTGTTGCCTGTGGTGGTAATCTGTGAATGATCTCCCTGTCCTTATCTCAGTCTAGGAGCTTTTTCATCTTATTTTCTCCACCTGTCTTGCTGAGAAGATTGAGTGAGATGGTGGCTTCGTGGGCACTTGATAGCCAAGGTTAACAGACCACATATAGGTGAAACAACTGTTAACTACTGATTTAACTCTCCTGACAATAGACATGGTTTTGGATTTTTTTTAATTGTTTTGTTTTCAATTTGTTTGCTGAAACTCATTTATCTCAAAATGCTTTAAAAAAGTGTCTGCAAATTAGTAGCTAATATTTTCATGCCAAATAACTAACTAGATAGATACACATTTTATATCAATTAGTTCTTAATAAGTTAAGTATAGAATCATAGAATCATAGAATCATAGAATGGTAGGGGTTGGAAGGGACCTCTAGAGATCATCTAGTCCAACCCCCCTGCTAAAGCAGGTTAGCCTAGAGTAGGTTGCACAGGAATGCATCCAGGCGGGTTTTGAATATATCCACAGAAGGAGACTCCACAACCTCCCTGGGCAGCCTGTTCCAGTGCCAGGGCACTGTCACCCTCACAGTAAAGAAGTTCCTCCTCATGTTCAGGTGGAACTTCCTGTGTTCCAGTTTGTGCCCATTGCCCCTTGTCCTGTCGCTGGGCACCACTGAGAAGAGTCTGACCCCGTCCTCTTGACATCCACCCTTTAGATATTTGT
>VZSC01006184.1:21384-36362 GCA_013398225.1 Steatornis caripensis | reverse complement strand
GCAGAGCTGCTCTCCAGCAAGTCAGCCCCCAGAAATTACTAATTACTAATTAGTAAGAAATTACTAATTCAGAGATGCAGCTTATTGAGGCTCAGTATGTCAGTCAGTTGATGAGGTGTTCTGATGCTTTGCTTTGGGANCTTCTCCGCAGAGCTGCTCTCCAGCAAGTCAGCCCCCAGAAATTACTAATTACTAATTAGTAAGAAATTACTAATTCAGAGATGCAGCTTATTGAGGCTCAGTATGTCAGTCAGTTGATGAGGTGTTCTGATGCTTTGCTTTGGGAGCCTTTGTTCTGTTGTTGAAAAATAATATTAGTCACTTTTTATTTGTCAAACAATTTCAAGACTGAGGAAATCTGGAAACATTATTTCTTTCTAGACCAGCTTTTTCTCTCCATGTAATTTTCAAATACATCCAGGTTTCATGAGCTTTTTACACTTTTCACACCAGTTTCAGTGTCTTACCTCATATGTGAGAACTACCAGATCTTAGAAAATCTCCTGAGGATTCTCTGAAAAATTCAGAGCACTGATGAGGGTTCTCTGGGTTTCTGTCTGCCCGCTGTATGTCTCTCTTAGCAGTATCAATGGAGAGAAAGTTATAATAATATGAGAGATAATGAAAGGTCACTAAAGGATGCATGTTCAGTATTTTAATAAGAATATTATTAAAATTCAAGAAGGTTTCATACCAAATTAAGTTATTTGTTAGATGCTGCATAATTAAATTTTGCAACAGGGTATTGGGGAAATCAGGAACATAAATGGGTTCCAGATGAATTAGTAAATTCATGGAAGATAGGTCCACTAGTGGCTATTAAATATGATGCTCCAAGTGTAAACTCCATTGCAGAAACTTCCTAACTGCTGCAGGCTGGAGAAATATGTCAAGAAAATCATCAATCTGCTTATGTTCTTGTTGTCTTTTTATAGGAGCATTACTACGTTACTACTAGTTGCTCTTTGTCATCTGATTCATGGCTTTTTTATATTTTTAAGTAAAAACATCAAAACTTTGTAATCTAAGTCAAGTACTATGAGGAGATATTTTAAAAGCCAAATGTTTCCCTTATTTCAAGAGAAAATAAAAGAAAGCTAACCCTACTGAATATCATTACACTGAAAAAAAAATTGTAAGGGTGGACAGAGATACGAACCATTTGTCTTTTAATTAGCGATTCATGATAAAATCTGAATGCAAATTTGAATTTCAGACCATAAGCGTGTCTTTTATTTATCAAGATTTCCAAATCATCCTCAAACCTTTGATATTGAAGTTTATCAGCAAATTACCTTGTGCCAAGCTTTTTTCCTAATTAGGTTGCCAATGGTTCAAAATTGTATAATTTAATGGTGACAAAAGTATTACTACACATCTTAGTAGTATTTCTTTTATATGCAAGTCTATTGGTTTCATAGACCATTATTTAAAAAGAGAATAAAATGCNGAATCATAGAATCATTTAGGTTGGAAAAAACCTTAAGATCATCAAGTCCAACCATAAACCTAATACTGCCAAGTCCACGACTTAACCATGTCCCTACATGCCACATCTACACATCTCTTAAATACGTCCAGGGATGGTGACTCAATCACTTCCCTGGGCAGCCTCTTCCAATACTTCATAATTCTGAATGAATATAAAATCATGCTTGATACAGAGGAGAGGATCTAGTTAAAGAGACTAGATATATGCTATAAATAAATGGGAGTATTGTAAAATCTTATTGTATCCCTTAAGAGCAGCTATGTTATCACAACATGATACAACAAAATGATCTTCATTTGAGGCTGAGTGTAAAGACAGTTTGGATGAAGGAAATGATAAATTGTCTATATGTTGAGAACAGTGAACAAACCAAAATCAAATCTGACTTCCCAACATCCCTTGGAAACAAAGTGGTAAATTAATTGTAGCTGGTTTTGGGAAGGAATATCCCCATACATAGATTACTAAGAGAGTTCTATCTGAGCAGACACATTATAACAAAATACCATTTTGTAGTCTTTCTGTTCTTATCAACAGCATAAAGAAAGAAGAAAAGACAGGGATAGAAGTAGCAAATGAGAGGCAAAAATTCTTTTAATTTCTCAGAAGCGTGTAAGTAACGCCTAATATTTAGCCTTTACAAACAAAAATCTGTGCTTATAAATGATTATGAAAATTTACTTGCCTAAGCAAAAAATATACTTGTCTAGTTTATGCAGAGAAAATTGACACATTAATAATAGATAATACTTGGTCTAGCATCTTAATAATCATATTTAGTTTATTTTCCTATTGCAGGAGTAAGTAGGACTTTGCAAAGTGGTATTTTTAAAGAGTTGCATTTACATTAATGAATTGCTTCTGTCAACTAAGCAAATAAAATATTGTAACATACTATTTGAGAGGGAGGGTTGTAAAATTTCTGACCCTTCATGTGTACATAGATCTTGTTTGTTCAGTGTGTGCTTAATGAGCAAGCAATATGCTTTAACTTGAATAATGGACAATTAATATTATGTCTCTCAGCTACATTCACAAGGCTAGCTTTTATTCCTTGATAGTGTCCCTCTTTCAAAGCAGACTAACAATTATCTTCGACCCTGAAAGGCTGACCTGCCTAGTGTGACAGAGTGAATCCTGTCTTAAGCCACTGCCCAAGGGACCGGTAAAAATTGGTCACCTACCATATATGACCTTTAACTAAATCCATAGAAGACTGCAGTGGAAATCTTGGGAGTTACATTAAAGTAATTGTTTAAGACAGGATTGTCTTCCAGAGGCAGGACAGGATAGGAGCATTTTGTTCTGATAAGGTTTATCTTTCTTCATTTAAAATACTAATACTGTCAACAAAGAATTTTTTTAATAGCTGTTCTTTATTGGCCAGGCTAAGATCTTTTCCTACTTCATAGCCAGTCAGCTTGCAGAGAACTACAAGTTAACTAACAAAGCCCATTACTGTGCTGACATTATTGATGATGCTATCAATGCTTCAGGTAGACTAAAAGGGAATTGCAACTTGTTTCTGGGGCCAGACTCACTACAGTCTCATCTCCTCTGGCAAGGAGCAGATGGTTGTTAAAATCTCAAAAGGCTTTGTTTACACTGTGGTAAAATGAAAATTTAAAAAAACTGGCTATGAGTTATATAGCTTCTTCTTATTTTTGTCAGGACCACGCTAAGAACATGATCTGAAGATTGAGAACTCTCTGAGAATTCCTCTAATGACTAAAATGAATATGAGAATGAAATAGATTTCAAGAAATCACAAAATTGTTGCGTGACTCTTGTGACCTTGAATGCAGAAACTGAACTACAAGTGCTAATTATTTCTGGGGAAAAAACCTGTGAGTGCTGGGTGTTTTTTTTTTTTTTTCAAAAACAAACCTCAAAACTTTTGTGTGAACATGTGGAATTTAGGATCAGTGGTACAGTTGGACTTTGATAATTCCTGTCTTATTTGTTTGGTAACAAAAGGATCTGTTGCACAAGATTTTGGGCTGTAAGAGAACAGATTTTTCACTGGAAGTTGTTCAACATTAGTGAGATTAAGGATACCAACAGGAAAAAAAATCAGGACAGCAGGACAATCAAGAAAAGAGACTAGGAGAAACAGAAGAAAATGGAGAATGAGGAGGAAATTATAGCAGAGCTGCTCATGCAAGTTCAAAGTTGTGAGTTCAATGATGTGCAGAGTTTGATTGTAATGCAGTGAAGAAATTGAAAGAAAGACTGAAGAAAACTGAATTAATAAATCAGGAAAGTACTGACATCCTGTTTTGCGACAGCAGCTCTGAAATCGATATTCAAAAGTTAAATGAAGAGTTAATTCCTTTCCTAAGAAGGAAGGTGGATCCTAAAGCCGGAAAGCAAAGTAATAATCAAGTGTTTTGGAGAGGTGAGATGGGAAGGTACGTTCACATGTCTGCACCAAAGTTTTGTAAAGGTAGCAATGGAAAAGACATTCTTCTATTGATGAAAGCTTTCAACAGTGAAAGGAGAGATACTGGCGATATCAATGTTCCAGCCCTGTCGGTGCAAACTTTCTGAAAAGCATGCTGGTTTTATACTTGCAGGCAGTGCCTTTTAACCTACGGACTCCTCCAGGAGTGATCTCAAAATTAGGAAAGGAAATAAAATATGCTTTATCTTCAGTGTTGTGGTGGTCCATTCAATTCAATAAATTGGCTCATCATTCTTTTTTTTAAGGAAAGAAACAAAATCTGGGAAATTCCAAGATTTTTTTTTTTCTGAAAACTAAGTGGAGTTGCTAAGCACAACCATGCACTAATTTGCTGCCTCATATTTAAATCCAAAACACTTAATGCCAGGGGAATTAATAGATAAAGATATCATAACGCTTATGCCGAATACATTATAGATGCAAGAGGATTATTCTGATCAAACAGATGGAAATGCATATTTCATCACAGTACTACAGCCTTAACTCTAGCCCAAAATAAACAATATTTTTCCATCAGTGATTTCAGAATGTAAACAGAGTATAGCACACAACCCTGCTGAAAAAGAAAGTTATGGCTGAGATTTTCAAAGGCAGCCAATGGATGTGAACAACTGTTTCATACCTTGGGCTTTGTAAAATCTTTCCAAAAACTCTATTCTTTGTACACAGCTAACATGTCTAAAAGAAGAGATAGCTCTGAAATTTATCAGTTCATAACACTGTTTTTCTCTTAAAATCTCTAGGCTCTCTACAGCTGCTCTTGGCATTTTGTACAGACTGATAGAATACTAAATTTTTTCTCCTGCTGAGATAGACTTAGCATTTGAATGTGTAAGGCATACAGAGAGTTCCCTGAATTAGGTCTGAGGTGCTGCTTCTGGTTACTCAAGGTAACTCTGTTTATACATTATTGATTATTTCTGCTCTTTTACTGATTTTCTCCTTTCTAATTGGCAAGTTGTTTCATCTCTAGTAAAAAGTTTGAACATAAAAATGTAAATGAAAACATATTTTAGGGAAAAGCCAGACAGCACAGCTTCAAGTAACTACTTAATTAGTATGTAGTCTTACAAAAAACACATGTTGAGACTTGGAGAGTAATTTTAAAATGATAGAATCATAGAATCATTTAGGTTGGAAAAAACCTTAAGATCATCAAGTCCAACCATAAACCTAATACTGCCAAGTCCACGACTTAACCATGTCCCTACATGCCACATCTACACATCTCTTAAATACGTCCAGGGATGGTGACTCAATCACTTCCCTGGGCAGCCTCTTCCAATACTTCATAATTCTGAATGAATACATTTTTCCTAATATCCAAACTAAACCTCCCCTGATGCAACTTGAGGCCATTTCCTCTTGTCCTATCGCATGTTATTTGGGAGAAGAGACCAATACCCACCTTGTTACAACCTCCTTTCAGGTAGTTGTATACAGCAACCTCTCCCCTCAGCCCCCTTTTCTCCAGGCTAAACAATCCCAGTGCCCTCAGCCACTCCTCACAAGCCTTGTGCTCCAGACCCTTCACCAGCTCTGTTGCCCTTCTTTGGACATGCTCCAGCATCTCAATGTCTTTGTTGTAGTGAGGGGCCCAAAACTATACACAGAATGAATAAAATAAACTTTGTCTCACCCTTTATTAAAATAATATAACTTTCTCCAGGTTCCTAGGAGAATCATTTTAGATATCACTTTACCCAATTCCATTATCTCATGTACATTGCTGTCTGTTGGGCAAATACAACACCCACATAAGTCATTGGGAAGGATTTTATAAGGTTCTGTGATTGCTGGGGCATCTTGCGAATTCAGGACAGGAAAATGATCTAACATTACTGAAAAGATATCCCTTCTGTCTTCTGGGGAATTACTTGTTTTGCATTTGTTTAATGCAGAAGGTGTCCAACATGTGGGTAACAAAAGTTACTTCTAACACTGAAATTTAGACTTGGACGGGTTACCTCTAAAGTAATTATTGATTTAATTTTCCTTACCACCATTTTAAGGTTTCACCTTGTTTCTTGACAGTGCTTATATGGTTTTTCGTAACATTTCAGTTGGTTGGTTTGTTCTACACCTTCCTGCATTTTTCAACTGCCTCCATGAGGTCTTCCAAGAGGAGGGCTGCACAATAAATTTCACCTTCACTGAAAACTCTTCAAAGATAACTTTGAGTTGAATTAAAATAGCTAAGTAGTGCAAAGTCTGTACTTATTTTTCTCCAGAAGGGAAAACAAATATATATAAATAAACACACCAGAATTATATCTGTCTGTCCATGTGTTTCAGATATCCTCCTCACCATGAAGTTCACGACTCTAAGAAAGCAGTGAGAGCACACAAGTTATTCCAGTCTAAGTATCGTGCACCATCATCAGTGCAAAAATACAAGAAAATATTAGAAGGAGCTCAGTCTTTTGCAATCCTGTCTTATTCTGATCTATTTTAAATTTGGATTCTAGTTATGAATCTTCAACAACACATTTTCCAAGTGTTTCACCTCTTCATCTTAGCTTTCTTGCTGAGGGAAAAAAAGTCATGTGAAAAGACTTGTTGATATAAATGGAGATGGAGAAGAAGTTCTTATAGGGCATAACAGTTTTGGCACATCCTCACAAACTCAAACTGAGCTACATAATGAACGATTTTAGTTAATGGGACCTTATCTATTAACTAGTTTTAAATCTGTGCATAGATGCAGAACTCAATTTTTCTTTAGGAAAAATTCACCAAAGAGCAAGTGCGTAACTTAAAGAATCATCATTGATATCCAAAGAATATTTACAGACATTCACAGTAGCTTCTATACCTTCAGTATCTAGAGTTCATATTTACTTGCCTCTTGTAAGTACAGTGGTGTATAAAATGTAACATCAGTACAATGTTCTGAATTTTATAGCCGGTATTTATTAAATGTTTAGATAATGTTAGCTGCAAAGAAAATAGTAAATGGGGTGGGGGTGTGGGGGGCAAGAAAAAAAGAGACCCATGAAAAGAATCACAGAATCACTCTGTATTGAAGACCTTTCATCATCTGTGTTTTCATAGATTGGGAATTTGTTTACTTTGTTTTCCATTGTCGGTAAAGGGAGTCTCACTTGTACTAGGTACTTTACTTTTAGATACTGAAGTTAGTTTAAATGCCAATATCTCTGAGCTGTTATCTTACTCCCAGCCTTATTCACAAAGACTTGCAAGTGGATCCAGGAATAGGAATGTACTATCTTCTTCCTCATTTAATGATGTGACATCATTCAACCGTTCTGGTTGAAAGTCAGAACATCTAAACTGGCAATATAAAGTTAGTCATCCAGCATGTGGCTATTGAACAGACTTGGCTAAGTCTCAGCTTGACTTCAGTAATGGCTTTTTGATTATTCAGGTCCAACTGCAAAGAAGTCATTGCATCATCAATGTTACTTCTTCCTGGTTCTTGTGGGTTTTGAAAACTATTCCTACAGCAAATGGGAGAAGAAAGTGTTCACCAAAGTCACTCTTCTATCTCCTGGAAAAGAACACGCTTGTAATTTCCTGTAATGAAGGAATAATATTCTGTACACAGTGGTCTAATTAACAATTTAGAAAATCACTTTGCCAATACTTTTTTGTAAACATGTGGGTGAGGATAAAAATGAGGCAGGGAAGACAAAAGTTAGTTCTTGAATTAACATTCCGAAATGCAATTATTTTATACAACACTGAAGTAATTATTATATGTGATATTAAAGAGAGTGGATGGAATTTATTAGATATCTTTTAATAATATAGTAGTAATAAGTTCTTCATTTCTTGCAGCCAGTTGAACTGATGAATAAGTACAAAGCTCAGTTTTCTTAGGAAAGATAGCATCATTGTTGATCAAATGAACAGTTTATTTAATGCTGTATCTTGCCTCCAGCCATGGCCACTGGCAGGTAGCTCAGAGGCAAGTACCAAATTGCTGTAACTGACAACTGTGGATTTCCAGCTGAGGATGTATATCAAGGATATTCATTGCTGTCTTGAAGATAAGGCTGCCTGTCCTTAAATCTTTATCCTACATGGTGTAAGTGCACCTTTTTCTCCTCTTGTCTTTTCAGAATTAGGTTACACTCTTAGTGGCAGTTTTGCTTTGTTGCAGGTAACGTTACAGTCTGGTTCAGAAATAAACAATTGAAGAACTCTCTGAAGTAATTTGGAGAAATATGTGTTAACTGATTTCTGATGCTGCTGGCCAGTTATGTTCACAGCCAGTAGTCAAAAGTCATATCATGTCTTTCTATTCATTAACTTTGTAAGTGGAACTGGTACTCACAAAATCACTGCAATTCACTTTGCTTGCAGCCATATGTGCCCTTGCAGTATAAGGTGTTCTAGCTATACTGTGCCCTGCACCAGCATATGGAGGGGCTGCCCTTACAGACTAGCCCTCATATTTTAGAAATTGTCCTCTGTACTGAAACACCAAGGCTATAGACTTCCATCAGATAAAAGAAGTAAAAATACTGTCTACTTTCTAGGAATCTTCAATTTCAGAAGAAATTTGGCCCCTCTACAGACTGAATTAATTTAAAAAATGTTTATTCCTACAGTTTCCCATTGGAGTCAGCACTCATCCCTCTACAAAATGTAACTCCAGCTAGTTTTCTCCATCTGTTATATTACCATTTTGCAATCCTTCATTTGTTACTATTTTCTGTATTTACTCCCAGCTGTGCCCAAATTGCTTCAGTGCTGTGAGACTGATAACAAGAAGCCAGAGGAGCATCTAGGGATTTTCTTTTCTCACTCTACAAGACCCAGAATCTCTTCCACCAGAGACAGAACAATGGGAATTTTTAGCTATTGTTCCCATTTCTTTGTATCAGCTTTCAGTTTTGCAGGTATCCTCTACAGGGAGGGGAAGAGGAGTGAAGAATAGGGAGGCGGAGAAACTGGGAGATATTTGGTGATTAGCCCAGACAAGACAGGAGAGGGGTGTGGTTATTGCGAGATGAATCATATCCCAGGGGCTTCATAAGGCTTCATGTATGCTTAATGCTTCTAATTCTCCTGGGCTGTAATTATCTCAGGATAGGTAAAAAAGGTATTTTAAGAAATGTCAATTTTCTTGATTTATTGGAATTTAAGAGCTCAGGCAGCAGGCTCAGGGAGTGGGATCTAGCGGCCCTGTAAATGTTGAGACACCAGCCATTTTGCAGTAATAATCTGAGAGGAAGGAAACTTGATTTCCCCATCCTAGGAAGGACAACAGACTTTCTGAGACATTGGTTTATGCCTAGTAAGTAGCTTTACTTTCTTCTCTGTTCTGTGTGGTTTCCTCATTTGCTTTTCTGTAGCCACCTATTTAACCCTTAGAACCCATACTGTCCTGAGTGCACATCTCGGAGGGATTCCTCAGTCCCTCTTCAGCTGCTGCAATATATTCCCCAGACTGCTTCAAATCAAGCTTATACCTTTAATCAAATCCCCTTCTATGTATTTGCCATCTGTTTGCTTGTTATTTTCATCCTCTATGAATTCGCCATCCCCAAAACGATTACTTCCTTGATCATTTTTATGTTTGGTACCAGTCTGGTGTTGAGGTGTGTGGAAAGTAGACAGTAAGGATGGGTGAAAGAATCTCAGCAGGGAGAGCTGCTGAGACTGTAACCTATGCAAGTCATGAACACTTCTCTGCTGTGTACAGCTTTCATCGCACTCATGCCCTCAGCCTGTCCTGCTGCTAAAAAGCAGCCTGGGATTTGATATTTATTAAACGGTGTATTTACTGAGTTTCCCTTTATGTCCTGAACAAACCCCACCTGTTCCTGGAATACACACACACACACGCACACTTATCAAAAAAAAAAAAAAAAAAGGAAACGCTGCACATCATTGTTACGTGTTGGAATTACAGACGAAGAGAACAAAATCTTTATCCAGCAGCTGCTATCTGTGGCACCGTGTGCTGTAGAAGAGAGGTCTCTCTCAAATCCTGGTTATACACAGCTGTTCGATTTAAGGTGCAGGTTCCACAGCAGAGAAGAACATATATAGCATTATTCATTTATTTCAGGTGCAATTAAATTATTGTTCTGTCGGGGTTCCCTGCTGAGTATTTATTCAGTGTGATCTTGAGCAAATCAGTCAGGGCTCTGATTCAACAAACATTTAGGTACGATTACCAAGGAAGGTCTAATCACACACCTATGAGTTTTTCTGAAGTCATAATCTCAAGAAAGTTGCGTGATACCACATCTTTTGAATTTTTTTCAGCATAGCTTCATTAAAAACACCGAAGTTGTTCTGGACATGTGCCTGGTTAACAATGATCAGAATTCCAAATATGTTGGTTGCTTTCTCATTTACCAGGAAAAGTGAGAGGCTTGTATTAGTTAATGTTGTTGTACTACAGTTTTCTCAAGTTTGCATGTACACTGCTAAACATTTTGCTTTCATCTTTTAGTCCAACCATTCCCCAAATCCTTTTTGTTATCAATACAAACCATAAATGATTCCTTTTAAAACTACATTAAAACTGTGTGATGAAAAATAAGTATAACAGTTATGTGTGTCCCTTAGGTCTTAAGAACGGACATTTGTGCCTTTATTTTAGCTTCTTGTGGTCAGAGTCAAGGTTGAAATAGGTGCTCTGTGGGATGCAGTGGCTGTAGTTCTCAGAAAGTTCTCTCTCCCAGGGGAGATAAGATTTATCTCAGATAGAAAAGCAGAGTGATTCCTTCTTTTAATGATCTTGCTTTATAATTTGACTGTTGTAACCCAAAGTTAAATGACAAGCAAGGCCCATTTTGTTATTCTAATATCTGTCTGCATATTATTTTGATCAAAGATCTCGCGTGAGCTGTTTTCTTCAGGCAGAAACCCACTGCAACTATCACTGGGAGGGTAGATGATAAAAATGTTTGAGTCAGTGACCTACTGTATCACAGCTTGCATGTTGCACAGCAGAGCGACTGAAGGCATTCACGTGATGTACCCCTCTGCTGATATTTGAATAGCTCCTGGGAACCCACTTCAATGTCATTTGCAAGTTTGCCAGGCAGACCTTTATTGATCAGAATGTCAATTATGGTTTCTCATATGCTTACATTAATTACACTATCCAAGAGAGTGTGGCAGAATGAAGGCTATAGTGGCTGATATTAGGCTGTCAGACTATGAATTTGTAGCTCCTTGAGAGCACAGAGAGAATCATTTCAAGGATCAAAACGCACTGAAGATTTTGCACACAGCAGCTATATGTCACATTCTGATGTCCAAGTTCTTTCCAATATTTTCCCTTTCAGAATAACAGAAGTTCTAAGGCCTCATTAATGAAATCTATAGCCCAGTCGGTCTCCTATGCAAATAGAAAATTAACTCAGAGAGGTCAGAAAGGGAATTATCTCTATATGAATTAGTAGGTCATGCAGGTAAAATCTAACACTGCAAGTGTTACCCACCGTGATGTAAGAGGAAAACTTGCATTCTGGCATAAAATCTTAAATTCCAAACCAGGTTCCTTTAGAGAGATGATGCCTATTTCTTCTTATATTTCTACTATTTAATGACGCAGTAGTTCTTAGAATCTTTCCCTCCTAAATAAATAAATGAAAAATAAATCTAACAATTATTTTAACAAGTGTATTTCATGAATCTGACTAACCTTTTAAATTGTCAGATTTACTCTTTCCCTTGCCTAGCTCCAGTCCAGCAAATAATCACCGGCACACACACAAAACTCACTAAATCTGAACAGTTAGCATAAGAGGAGCCCTGTTGACATGACAAGGTTTCTCCCTTGCCTGAAAACAAAAATGTGGTGAGCATTGTAGATTCAGGTCTTGCTGTTCCGTGACTCTCTTGGGCAATGCATGGAAAACTGGCAGGCGAACAAAGAACAGGGAGGAATGTGCAGCACCTCAAAGCTGCTTTTAACTCATCATTTTTTAAAAATTGTTACCTTAAATATGCAGCTTAATCTAATTTTTCATATCCCTATTGGAAATGCAGTACTTTACTTTGTCATCTGTGCAGTCTGAGATTATCAAATCACTAGAGGGAAGCTGCTGATAAAGTTTATAAGTCTACTTTGTAAACTATTTATCATCCGAGATGTAAACATAGCATTTGGATTTTGTTACTGATTAAGAAAACTGCAAATTTAAGAAATGAAGTTGTCCCCAATTCAAATTCTTCAGAGCTTTCTGTGAATTACATAAATAATTGTATGTTGGTCAAATCAAATATTAATTAAATCAAAAAATAACTATATTTTTAAAGATTTTATATGACCTTATACGCTAGGAAGTAATGGAGGCTCTCCAACAGTCCATGTCCTTCTCACGCAGTGTATTTCAAATAAGGTTTCATACCCCCTCGCACAGAGCCAGGTATTGAAATAATAACCTTTTATCTCAGAAGGTAATACCAATTCTCCCAGGTATTTTATGGTAGACATGTCTCCACCTCTGCTGTTGTGTGTTCTGTACATTTTCCAAAGCAGAGAAAACCTCCACACCCCTACCTCAGTGAAGATGCTAGAGACGAGAGGAAAAGAGACTACTGTTATGCTTTCTGCTCTAATTGAGTGCATTTTAATGATTTTAGAGAAAGTGTGTGTCTGAAACAGGCATACTGTTCCCTGAGGGAGAAGAAAAAGTTACCTTTATTCACTTCCAAAATCATTCTAAGAGAAGTTCCACTTCAGTAGAATACAGTAGACTTTGAGAAAAATAACTTTGATGTTGATTGAATAGGATGTATAAGAAATTCTACTTGGAGTGACTTAAGATGTCTGCTGCATTAAACCATTCAAATTACATTTTATACTGGCAATACTAAAAAAAAAAGCCCAACAACAGTTTTATAGCAGCAAAAATGAGGTGCTATAAAAAGCGTACCTTGTGCAACCACAAAATTGCTTTTGTCTCCTTGCTCTTTCTGTGCTCTTGAGTTTATAAAGCCTAGGACAAACTCAAGGAAGGATTTCTGCTGTTTTGTAAGGAAGTGGTAAGAACTAGTAAGATATATTTACAGGGGAAAGAAAAAAGCCCAAACCCCAACAGAACAAAACAAAACAAAACAAAAAACACCAACAAAAATCCCACATTAGACCTCTCATATTTGTTGTGAAAAAAAAAGGAGTGCAATATTATACGTCCAGAATTATATCTTTGAGAACAGTCTGCCTTTCTGGGCTTTTATTTGCTATATAATGTTCAAAGCAATTTTCTTAGCAGGTTATCTCCAAGCAGAAATAACATAGCAAGATGAGCATCTTTAGGGAATCCAGAGGAATAGTTCACACAAAGTAATAATACTAAATAAGAACATTTCCATACTTGTCATACTCTTCACTGTATCCTCTTTTGGGGGCAACTTGTGCTGAATGGGAATATACATTGGAATATAGATAATGAGTATCTAGAAGAGGTACTCTCAAGGTGACTTGTGATTCTCATAGACATTTTCCAGATCCTGTTCAGTTTTATCACAGCACTTACAAAAGGTCAGTACCATTATTGGAAGTAATGCTTCAGTTAAGATTTCATGCACCATCTCCTCAAAACTGCCCCATATTCCCTCCTTTAAGGTGTCTGTTAAGCCATCTTTGGTAAAGGTGAAATAGTGGTTTCCTGGGTCACCTTGAACCAACCACTTAAAAACTTCATAAAATAGGAATAGTAACACCTCTGTATTTTAAAGGGCTAATGTGGATGAATAAATCAAAGGCCTTGAGCGGATATTTAATGACCATGTGTCATTATAAAAGTCACTGCTTTCTAGGAAAAAGGTTCATGCTTGTAATTTATATCCTTAATTCTAAATGCCTTTTCAAAAGATGCTCTTAAGAACAAAGGGCCTTTGTTTACTTCTATCTTTTTCTTCTGTACGGTTACTGTCTCATAAGCGTATTCGGAAGACAGATTCATTAATGTTTGTTAGACTGAGATAATATGGTGATGAGCACCAGAGAAGGACCATTGAAACAATTAATAGTTTCTTACTCAGTTCAGGCTTTGAATAATGGATAATGAATAATCTGAATAATGAATATATTTTTACAAATTGTAAACAACTTGGTGGGAGGAAGTTGGAAATAACCTGTTCTGGAAAAAAATTCCACACTGTTGGAGAAACCCTGGAATGTCTATGTCTGTTTTTCTTTGCTCTCTATTTATATATCTGTAGAGAAATGATTCATTATCCCATCTTTACTGTCATCGTAAATCTCTACACAAAACCACCTAATCACATACTTTTTAAAACTATTTTCCTTTCTCTGCATGTTTCTTGTTATCCTATCCAAATTTCCCCCATATTTGTATAGAAGTCAAGTGAACAGAGAATGAAAGGGTAAATTTGTAAACCAAAGAGCACATCTGGATCTGCCCAGAGGAAATGGAAACACCTGGGTGGTCACCTTCAGATTCACCAAATCATGGGCAAAATTGTGTATTTCTTGTTCAGACAAGCAGGTATTTCAGAGGAATATTTTCACAATCACTAACACACATAATCAGACAGATACAGAATTACATAGAACATGCATCCTTATTTCTGTGCATGAGAATGTAGATTTACACACATACATTATGTATAATGACTTTTGTGTGTGTGAACATTCATTCATTCATGCATCAAATGTAACCTGAATTTTTATAATATTTGTAAAATATTTTACTGATTAATATTTCTCAAAATGAAATACAAAAATCAATTACATCCAGTAACAAGAATTACCACAACTTTCAACAAAATTATTAACTTATTCTATCTAGGCAATATTTTTCAAGCATGTTTTACAGAAAAGTTTAATCCAGATTTTCTCTAGTTTTCTCCAGGAGTGCACTCCACTCCCTCCTGCTCTACAAGCATGTTGTTCAAGTCCATTGTTGTATAAATAAAAACATTTGTGTGGGTAAATGAATGAGAGTCTCCTTTTTATCATTTGGGCACAAAACAGTCACCAATTAGTGACATCTAGTTTTAGATAAGTGACCTCAATACATTTTTTGTTTCTATTCCATAATTATAGCTCTCAGAGTCCGT
>VZSC01006184.1:0-21232 GCA_013398225.1 Steatornis caripensis | reverse complement strand
ATGCTGGAGAAGGCTGCATGAAAAGAGAATATAGGAAGGTGTAAACAATAGTCACTTGTGTTTTACAAAATGACTAGTGGAAACCTGCCCCTGAAGACCTGCTCCTTAAGACCTGTCTGTTATTCCCAAACTTATTAGTTATTCTACAAGAAAACATAACTTCTTCCTGCAAACCTTGCCTCACCTACTCTAAGACTTCTGGGAGAACTCTACACTGCAAAAAAACATGGAAATTTCTTGGTCTGGAGAAGATGCCTTTTCATTGTCTGTAGCTGAACTGCCACGATCACTAATCTGTTCTGAAAATCTGTCGTATTATCTGATCTAAAAAGTTCAATCATCCATTAATAACCTTCAGAGCTACCCAGTCTCCTCTGCAATATATGCGTTAATGATGGATGAAGTGCCCAAAGAAGAAACTAGAGCATCAGAGAAGGAAACAAACGGGCTGGTGGTGCCCTTATAGCATATGATTGATTTAGGGCATGTGCAGAAGGTGAGTAAAGGCTCTACTGAGGTTTGACTAGAGTTGCCAAGGCAGTTGGTACTGTGAGAAAAGGTCAGAGGAGTTAGACGTAGCTGGATTGTTCACAGATGGCTGATGCTGTCAGTTTTATTTGAAATAATCCATACTTGAGTTTCAAGGGATGAATCAGTCAGATTCTACCACTGAGACGACAGATCACTAACATGTTTTGTTTCACTAATGTTTGTGGTTCTCTTGGAAGCCCTCTACATACACATACATAGTACCAGGAGAAATCAGGGACTAAACCTGCAGTTGCAGTTTTTCCAAATCTGATTAAGAGCAGAATTGCTATGCAGGACTTCAAGAGACATCACTGATGGCATGGTGACTCTGCTTTTTGTTATGTCTTCATTTACAGGTCTGGCAGAGAGTAGATTCTGTGTCGCTGTGCTTTTTAGGACTTATGTTTGGTAAGAATGGACCCATACTTTTAATCACATGTAGCCTACTATGCTTTTATTTCTACATAATGTGTCTTAATTTAGCATTCAAATACAGAATGAGGTTTTTAATAATTTCTCCATTTACTCCATTGCTTACCATAAACATTATGAATAGCTGCACAAGATAGAATTAGCTAGTCAAATATTTTCCTGGTTTTTTTAAGGAAAATTGAGACTTTGAATTCCTGTAGTTTTTGTGGTAATCAATTGGTAGAAAATGAAGATTCAAATCTGAAATATTTTGGTTGGGGAAAAAATGTTTCTATTTTAAATCATTGCCTAGCTTCTTCATGGGTGCTTTAGCTTTGCTACTACAAATCCCTAATCTCCCTTTAGGTTTTCATAAAATAAATGTGCAAAAAATTCATTTTTATCTTGTGGAAAAGGAGGACTTCCAGGCAAGTCTGCATGGAAAATAAGTGTTTGGTATTTGGCAACATCTTGACATCTGGCCCATAACTTTCAAATAATTGTATTCTATGTGTTCTCAAGATGAACATCCCAGTAATTAGAACCCTGTTTCACAGCATAAATCCTTCTCTGTGTTTCAAGTATGTTGCAAAGTTAAGGGTCTCTTTCTCTCTTTCAAATCTAACACTGGTCTTATTGGGCAAAATGGTGATTTTCTGAGCTGACAACTGTCTTTCAGTTTTTGTCCTATAGCTGGTTATGAGGTGCAACGGGTGTAATCATTTATTTGATTACCTTAATCAAGTAGTGGATTTATTTAGAGCACTTCTCTTTATGAAAGATACTTACAGAAAATAGTACATGAACACTTTATCATAGGAACCGTTACAAAAGCATTGAGAAGCAGTCAAGGTGTTTCAGTGAGGAGACAGATATTGATACTTTCCTGACAATAGAGAAACACCTTCAATGAAACCTCAGATGTTCTTTTAAGATACAGACACTGATAACACTTTGACATCTTCTCTAGTCTGACAGTTAGTAATTTTCAGGGTTAGTCAAAGCATTACAAATACTTTTGCAACTAGTTGCTGAGATACGAAATTATGGGACTGTGGAACAAGTTGCCCTGGACTATCCTTCCCAATCTTCTCGTCTCATCCATTTGATGAAGGTCTCAGGTACAGAGGAAATTCTGAACATCAGGAATGTATATCTTCATCTTCTGAACAAAGATGAAGAAGGAACAGACTATTTTTGAGAGATCTGACAGTAAGGTAAGATGACATTTAGTTTGCCAGACACTTTAGTATTACTCTGCAGCAAAGAACTTACTGAACTAGTGTCNGAAGGTCTCAGGTACAGAGGAAATTCTGAACATCAGGAATGTATATCTTCATCTTCTGAACAAAGATGAAGAAGGAACAGACTATTTTTGAGAGATCTGACAGTAAGGTAAGATGACATTTAGTTTGCCAGACACTTTAGTATTACTCTGCAGCAAAGAACTTACTTAACTAGTGTCCAGCCTGAAGGTATTGGTAGCAGCGCAGGATCTTCTAGAAGACTTTCTCACAGGCATTATGCGTGTTTACAGCTAAAGGTTTATAGCTGTATGTCCAATTCTCTATATCACTTAGGTAAGATTTCAAAGTTTCGTCGTGCTTATTGCCACTTCACTCACCTTCTGTCTGGGCATTTGCTGTTAATTTGCTCCAAAGTTTGAACCTGAGATTTCCTAAATCTAGCATTGGATTTTATAAAATCAATAATTTAATGGAGCTGTACAGCAACATCGCCAGCTTGTGTCTCTGGAGAGTTGGGGGGGGCAACCTGAACAAAGAAATCTCTGGGCAACTATACCCTTACAGACTATCCACCCACTCCTCATGCAATGGTGCAGGCAAGCAGTAATATTTGGGTGGGTTCTTCTTGCTCATCATTGGATTCTTCACTGTCTTCAGACAGGCTATTACGTTGTCTGGGTGCAGCTGCTGTTGATGGCTGTAGCCGTGAAGCCTCTGTATCTTTGGATTTATGCTGGCTCTGGAGGGCCTGTTTTGACTAAGTAGGTACATATTCAGTAAATCTAGATGGAAAGTGATTCATTGTATTTAAAACTTACTTAAGCTAAACAACTAATATCTCTTAACACTGAGAGGTGTCCCTGCTAAAGGGGAGGGTTGCCTGGCATGCAGTCCAGTTGCCATCCGGGAACAATTAAAATTGGGATCACCCAGCGATCCGTTGTTGGTAAAAGTTCTCTTTGCTTCAAGGAGCACCCTCCAGAGCTGTCCCAGCTCAAGGGGAGATCATCGCCATGCAGCCAGGCTACCTAGCAGGGAAAGCTCAAAAGAGGCTTACTTAGGGTGTTGTATTTACGAAATAAAGTGGTTGTCTCACAGCCAAATTTCATACAATGGGAGATGTATGCACGAGGGAGGTAACCACAATTTAAGTGTTCACTGTGTCAGTGTGTTCCTTTGTGTTTCCTAGAGGTGTTCTTGGCCCGGCTATGGCTCAAGCCTTTACCTCCTTTGGAGCCTGAGCCAAATTGCTGTTGGTTTGGTTAAGGGGGCTTGAGTGCATCCATCACACAAGAATGTGGTTAAAGCATATGTCTACATTAATGCTGTAATTTATTTGGGATCTGAAAGATCAGTCTCTCGCTTCCCAAAGGAAGTTTCAACAGATCTTTTTTTTGGAAACTGATATGTGCCTGAAAAAAATAATTGCAAAAACAACACCCTACTTTCTACAAATCATTCTATTCCATTAAAAAACATAGTTTCAGTAAAAAAAAAAACATTTTAGCTGCTTTTACTGCCCAAGTTTTCCTCTATAAAAAAAAGTACTGTTTTCTGTCTCATTCAGAGATGCCTCTAGTTTCTTTCCTATTACTTGTTCAATGCCTCCTATGCTTGAAGTGCTTGAAGATATGAGTATTTCACATTCACTTGTTTGATGGCCTTTGATATTTCAACCTTATGGTTGCCATCATCTTTAAGAATGTGTATTAGGACACATGAGCTAAAAAGCATATGAGTACAGTGAAAAATAAATTCAGTAAATAGGTAACAAAAACTTTACACGATATAATTTGAATTCACAAATAAAAGACAAATAAAAGATGTCAGTCCATGATACTCGAAAGCTGCTTACCACATTTCAGAGTTACCCATGCTTAATAAAAATACTTATTGTAGTGCTGCTGTAGAAAGTACTATTGATTAAGAGATTGTCAGTTCAAGAAAAGATTTCAGAGAAACAAGATGCTTTATTTCTATGAAATGAATCCTTAAACTCATCATTAAAGCCTCCAGGCAGAAAGAAGTCCTTTATTTATCAGAGGACATTACATGATTATTTGAAATCTAGAATATCTTTTTAATACAAGTCAAAGATAAGCGATTTAGAAGAAAAACATCTTCTCCCTTCCTCCCCTTTTATTTTCCCTTTGAGAAGGACTTTTTGCAAAGGACCTTATTCACAAAAAGTGAAAGATAATGTATTGAAAGACTAACTTAAACATTTCAGAGGTTGCAATCAGTATTATGCAGAATGCATATGTCAATATGAAGTTTCTATGTACATAAATTTCTATGTATTCCTTACAAGCTGAATGGAAAACATTGTTACTTCATCTGTGTGTTGCATTTCCTTCCATTCCCTGTCACAGGGATTTTGAGTCTTAGCAGCCTTTCAGGTAATCTGCTTTTTACATCTCAATCTGCAAATATATCCTTTTATGTATCAAGATTTGTTGGAAGGTCCCTTCTGGTGCTCAGTTGTGTATAAGCTGACAATCATCATAGAAATATGTCATACAACCTAATCAACCAATGAAGAAATACAAACATGTTCATGTTACATTTCCTTATGCACAGGGAAAATACTACTTATACAAGGTTTACAGATTTTAAACAGTGAAACTCAGAATTATTCAGAAATCCTTATTCTAAAAATCTGGAATTAGATTTACTCTCTTCATTAACCACTGATGGAATTAGAAAAGTAGCTAGTTAACCTCTAGATGACATCTAATTGCTAGGTTACATGAAGCCCACTCTACACTGAAATCATTGTGGACATCTAATCTAACTTGATACAGAACAAATGCCTGGTTCTTATAGTGGAGTCTAAGCTGCACACGATGAAGTGTTCATACAGCAGTCTTTTGGATGCTTCAGCTACTGGCACTTCAAGTTGTCTCCAGTTATGACTGCATCCTTTTTTACCTGCAAAGTCTTTGGTGTCCAAGCCATAATCTCCCAGCTGGAAATATACTTTCCTTTGGTTCCCAATGTATTCCTTTACACAAACAGGTATCATCATGTTTCCTTGGACTTTGATGATTAGGCTTGGCAGTTCAAATTGTCTCATAACAGCAACCAAGCATCCTTCATGTTTTACAGTCTCACTGCTTTTTCTGTGTTACCCATTCACTTCATCAGAAATATCTAAATCAAGACTAGGAATATTAAATAGCAGTGGAACAAGACTGCTATTATTGAGTGATCTTGTGTAATGAGTTCTTCTTGGACAAAATTAACAATTGCATTTTGCAATCTGTTAGTAAAGCAGATTTAATCCATCTATCATTGGACTTAATCCATCCATCTTGCAGAAAAAATAAACTTTTAATCATGATGCCATGTGATACTATGCTAATTTTTCATACAAATTCAACTATACTGTATCTACCACACTTGTACATTGTTATTTTGTTTTAAATGAGTTTAATAAAGTGTGTTTCCAGAATCCAAGTGCTTCTAGTCTGCAGCTCTTTTTAAAAAGTAGTATAAATTGAACTATTGAATGAAAATGAGTCTTGCCGCATAACTTTGAATATGTGTTCATGTTGTTGTTTTAGGTGATCTAATCCAATCCTAAATTATTTAGCTGATTAACTGTGAAAGAAACCCATTGGACAACATACCACTATTTGTAGACATTAATCTTATCTGAATCTTTCTTAACTTTCTTTTAAAAAATTAAAAATAAAATAATTGCCCTTTATAATCATACATGGTAAACAAAGATTTTCTGTTTCCTTCCCACCAAACTTTCATTTTCATTTTCAGATAAATCCCTTTTTCTGAGTACCATGGTAATTGGAATAAGTTTAAACAATACTCAATACTTTCTCCAAATCTGTTTTTCTTCTCTTTCCATTTTCTGTCTCTTTTTTTTCTCTTCTTTTTCTCTTCTTCTCTCTCTCTCTTTTCAGTTCTTGTTGGTAGTATCAACATCCTATCTATCTTTGCAACCCATCAGTGAGGACCTGCTGCTGCTCTGCTCGTTGAACCACATCCTCAGTGGTTCAATGTGAGTTTTAGTCCTTCTGCTCATGGTTTGACATACCAGCCAATACAAGCCTAAATATCTATTTGCTAGAGCTTGTCCGTTGTCCTTATATCAGTATCTCCAAAACTGCCTGCCAATCATTTCTTCTCATTTGAGTACTATGACACTCACAGTGCGTCAAAGAAAGGACACGGGGTTTTTTAATACCAGTAGAAGAACCAGCTAGGTAATATCCATGCTGTGTTTGCAATGACTGGATTTCAAAAATGCTTTGCAAGTATTAGAAGATTGAGGTAAGTTATTCAAACAAAATAGGTATACCACTACTGATTTTAGCCTTGTTACTGCTGGGTGGAATCCTTGTCCTCTATGCAGGACCACAACATTCACGTGGAGTTGTCAAGCTTGTTGGGCAAAAAGCACCATTTTTCATTATCCAAGGATTTATCATTTAGTAAATACATGAACTAGTGAAGTGGGAACACATATGGGGTTTTTTTTCTTGCTTGCTGTTAGTCACTAAGATATAATCCCATATTTTAAAGATGGGTTGGGTTTTATTTGTTTTGTTTTTCTAGTTAATAGATTTATGTGTAGTAAAGTATTTTAGTGGACGCATTAGATGCCTTTACACTTATGCATTCCTACAAAAATGAGAAAAGCCTTGGTCGTTTCTAGTAGCAAATGCAGTCACCATGCACACAGCAAGGAGAACCTGTCCAGCCACGTGTTCATCATGTGACTTGAAATAAGCGCCACATTATCCTGTTGCAAAGTGTTTTCCACTTGAATTTTGATGTTTTGAGTGCCAGGAATGATGTTAAACTAGATGTTTTATAAGTAATAGTCCATGCTTAAGATTGTTAAGTATTTCCACCATACATACTTTGTATTAATATAATCATTTTTATGTTCCTTAAAGATAAAAAAAAATATGTTGCAGAAAGTTACCATAAAATATGTAACAATGATAAGAAATACAGCCAGTTTTGCTCAGTGAAAATCCAGTAACTACAACCTGCCTCTTCCTAGTATTCATATTTCATATACTTACTGTAAGTTCTCAGTTTATAAAATCTCCTACATGTACAGAAACTTTTTCCAGGTACAACAAAACTAATTGTATAATAAGTTACAGATGTCACAGAGAGATGCAATGCAATCTAGAGGAACAAAAGGAATATGTGTATAGTTGTTTAGATCTGCCTAGAAATAAAACTTCAGAGCCTAAAAGGGTCACAGAGTGTCTATAATTTTCTGGGCTGGAAGGATTGAGTCATTTCACCCAGTTTTATATTGTACCTCTGTGAGGATTGTTTCTTGTCATCAGAAGAGTCCCCATAGCAACATGGTCCTGTAAAGTCACAAGTTTGTCTCCATAAAAATTGATGAATCAGCAGGACCCTCCAGTCTGAATCCTGCATGGTTTCAGAAAGAGAGTTTGTAGAAATATTAAGATCAGATTCATTTCAGAGCAGCAGGCTGGGAGATTTCTGTTGTGTAGTCAAGGTAAATCCACTTCACAACATTATTGGATTAGCCTTTCTTAAAGTTTAATTAAATTGGTTTTCCCTCTATTAACTGTTGTAACTAGGAAACGGCAGATGTGAATGAAACCATCTCATTACAGTTTAATAAGTTAAATCTCTTCTTGTGTCTCTAATGTTAAGAAATAGACATTATTTTATATTTATCATGCAAGCGGATTTTATGTTAGCAACTTCAGAGCATGTACTATTGTCTGTGTCTCATTCACAGAGATTACTCACTTTTCAAGTGGTGAATCCACCATTACTACTTTAGCCAATAAGATAGAAAGGGAAGAAATCTGCTCTCTAATGCAGGCAATCCCAAAGTAGGAATATTAAGCTAAGTGAGAAAAAAAAAAAAAAAAACACCTAAAATGTAGCAAATGTTAAAACCGTAACTTAGTACACCATCAGGTATTTAGATAAAGGCTACAAGTCTTGTCCTCTTTCTCTCTTTTCAGAAAAAGAGTTCTAACAATTCCTCAGTTTTAGAGTGTGAGGAGGTCCAGTGACTTCAACAGGACTATTTCAATGAAAATAAATCATAACTTTAAAGAAGAATCCATGTTTAACTATATTCCTGCACTATCATTGCATAAGTAACTTTGAAAAATACATTTCTACGTTAGAATGAGAGCTTGACCAGAGGAACAGAGAGAAACATAATTCTCTAGGTAAAACAGCAGTGGTGTATACTAGGAATAGAAAACACCAAAATTGTATCCTCATAATTGTGAACTTCAGGCAATTGAACGTAGCAACCCAGAGGTTGTGAATGCATGGCTCTGTGAGATACTACCCATGCCCAGCAAAATATGAGATTGGTAGAGCCCATAGAGTCTTGTTTCTGCCATGCCCAGGTGAGGAGGGGAGCAAGGGCATGATAAGACTACTCTACTTCATGGACAAGTTGAGAATTATGATAGCAATTTGGAAGATGATCATTTGGAACACTAGAAAAAAATATACTTTATCGTCCCAGATTTCAATTACTAAAAGTCAAAAGGCTTTCTTGGATGTTTCAAACTACCTGAGGGGTAAAGACTTCAAAAAGGCATCTTTGGACAATCTCACTCTGAAGATCTTTCAAGGGGAACAGAGGCTGGATTGTGCATAGATCCTGAGCACTGTGGAATTTGTGTTCATGCCCTGTGGAGAATTCTTTAGCCCAAACTCTGTTACATTGTACTTATCGTCCAAGTCACACATCCATTTGTCTCTTTCACCCAAGCAGTGAGTCCTTTCTGTTTATGTCCACATTAACTATCTAAACATGTACAAGGCTTTCTCTGACTCTCAGCATCCCCTGTTCATGCTTACAAAATAAATAAATAAACTAAACTCAACTAAACTAAAATAAAGGTGGTTGAATTCAAAATGTAGACTAGGAATTGTGTCTGGTTCATACTACCTTCTTATTCATACTTTAGGATTATTGTGGGTCAAGGGGAGACCCTGTCATGCAGCTTGCTGCTGTGCAGGAGAGCTCAATGGGCCCTGGGCTGTTCCCTATTTATGGAGTCGGATAATTGACTTATATTTGCATACCAGTTGTATTTCAGTTGGTGTATGCTCAACTAGCGCTCAGCTGTTGAGCAAGATTTATAGCCCTCAGCTATTGTGCTGTTGTCTGTCTCCCAAGAGTTTGACTTAAGCCAGATGCAGCCATCACGACCACGACTGGTGGCTATTGCTTAAGCAGAGGTGGGGGGGAGAACACCCCCACAAGCATTGTTGTGAAGAAAGATACATGGAGCTGTCCAGAAACATGCTAAAGATCACTCTGACAATTTCGCAGCATAAGCAATTGAATTCCAGTGCCTGGGAATATTTCTTGGTGCTTTTTAATTTATTAGTATAGATTTGGTTTCTGTCACTCATATTATGATCTCTCTGGAAAGAAACAGTCTTGCCTTGTTACTTCTCTGTATTGAAAATAATAAAGCCTGATCTTTTATTGATCAGTTAGGTGCTTCCAGTAAAGGAAATCAGTAATGATAATAACTATTATAATAGATTAAGAGAGAAAAAAATGCTCTAATGTAAAAAATAACTAGCTTAGGATTTCAATTAGTTAAAAAAATATTTCCCATTGAAGAACTTTATTGATAATAGTTGTGTTAGCTTTTAGAGATATCTTTTTTTTTTTTTCCACCATTGTGATTCTTCTTTCTATGGGGGAGTAAAAGAGGGGTTGACATATTGCAAACAGCTCTTCCTCTGGGTTATTTTTAGTCTGACCAAAACAAAAGAATAATAGAAAATCAAAATAAAGTTTATTCCTGGAACACTTATAAAAATGTTTTGCAGAGCAGAACATTGTGAAGTGAAGCTGCAATGGCATTGGTTTACATCAGTTGGGCAAATATTTAATTTGTTAATTAACAGTATTTCAAGATTAAGAAAAAGTTTAGTTCTCAATTTATTTATCACCTAACCGTTTAGTAGTAATATTATCTGGAAAAGATAATCACATAATTTACTAAGTAGGGTGCACTTGCCCTTGAATTATGTTTGANCAATGGCATTGGTTTACATCAGTTGGGCAAATATTTAATTTGTTAATTAACAATATTTCAAGATTAAGAAAAAGTTTAGTTCTCAATTTATTTATCACCTAACCGTTTAGTAGTAATATTATCTGGAAAAGATCATCACATAATTTACTAAGTAGGGTGCACTTGCCCTTGAATTGTGTTTGATGCCAGTAACAACGTGCTTTGACAGAGTAATGTCATGCAAATTCATACAAGTTTGTTTGGATCCTAATGTATTTAGTTGTAACAAAGACCTCATGCTGAGAGTGCAAACCAAGACAGAGACTATAGCTATCATGTTTCATGATTATTCACTTGTCTTTGTGTATGAGATGTAGCCTTGATGACAAAGCTCAATGACAGTTTTCTCATTTAATGGTGCAGTATACATCTTCTTGTAGTTAAAGACCATGCTATTTTGCTTCTGTTCCTTTTCTCTCTGATGTCCTTGTATGCTTTTTTTAAAAAAAATCTTTACTTAATTTAAGGTGTCTGCTACTCTGTCAGAGAATAGAAGCTTTCTCTCCCACATTCCAAAATGGCTCATTGTCAAAAGATGAGGGTTGTTAGATAAATAGTCCCAGTTGCTTTGTTTTCTATTCTGTAAAAGGCAGAAGGGAGTTTTATTTTATTCTAGAGAGATGTAAGGAAGAATGATTAACTACGGATTGGTCTAGAGATACTCACTATCTGAAGGTTACACAGGGAGCTCTGAGAAATTCTTGGCATTCACACGTCCTGCAAGATGAGTTTTCAGTATTTTTTAAAACTTAAAGAAGTTTAAAAAGAGTTTGGAAATTAAAAAAGTTTGCAGTATATTATATATAATCATCATTTCACTACCTTTTAATGAACTTTTTTTTTTAAATGTAACCTACCAAATCAGACTTTCTCAAAAATGGTGCAAAATGTTATTCTAATATCTGGCAATATTCTAGTTGCTTTATTACATATTATACTGCCTGTAATGAAAAAGCAAGGCCACCAGGCTTTGAAGAAAGGTGTTTTCCTTTTGTTGAATTTCCTTCATTGTATATTGACGTTATGGAAAGGAGAAAACAAAACAAACAAAACACAAGTCAACCAGTGGAGCAAATTCCCTTCCGCAAGCTATCTTTTGAGGTGTAAATCAGTGTTCTCACCAAGATTATAATTTACAGATGTAGTTCAGTGATAACCACTGGACAGTCCACACTCCAGGAACACTTGCTCCTTTAGAACAAATCAACATTACAGCTCATTCCTGTGGTCTACTGTATAGTGTCTGCATTCAGTGGGAATTTCTAATGGGCTCAAGTCTACAGCTGACAAACCTGGGGCATGCTGAGAGTCACCATTCTTCAAGTCAATGAACCAAAGACTTAAACACACCAGCTGCGCTTCATAAGTCAGTGCAGAACATCTATCAGCTAAGGACATTCATACTTTCTTTACGGATATTGCCACCGAATTTTATCCACTTCCTATGTTGTCAGATTAAGCTAATGTTGCTTGTCACAGGAAATAAATAAAAAAAATACCCAAGAAAAAAACCCAAACCTTACCACAACTTCATATCATCTTGGAAGCACAGTCAAAATATATTTAGATTCCTACTTATCTATCAGGACATTGGGTCTCTTTGACTACAGTAGCCTCCAGAATTTCAGCCCCTAACAGTGCAATTACATCTATCAATGCAGATAATGTTTTGCAAATGCTGTAAGCTACAAATTGAAACAAGCACATCCACAATACAGATCCTGCTAAAAAATCTGTGAAAATTAGTATCTATAGAAGTGAGAATACCTAGCAGGGAGGTACATGGCTAAATTGTAATGTCATGCAAATATTTTCATTCAGTTCATGATTTTCAGTATCAAAGTTACGATTATTTGATCTCAAGCTCCTCTTTTCAAGAAATTTTTCAATCTGAGGATTAGGACTAAGAGATCAGAAACTAATTTTGTATAAAATTATCTGTCACTGGCTACTGGCTGCAACAAACATTTTAGATTGTTTGTGGCATCCTGCTGTCTACTTTATTGTTGATTTTTTTTACATATTTTTTCCTCTCAGAGTGAAATCAATCACATTTTGGGCAATTACTGAAAAAAAGACATTTAGAATTTTCCCACAGATTTTGTTATTGTTACTACTAATAGAAAACATGATTTGTCTACCAAAAGATTTTTGTTTGCCTGTCCTCTTTGAGTGAGGCATTGACTGAAATAATTTACAGTTCAGAATCACCTTTTTGGTAAAAGCCATGGAGGAGGTAATTACAAAATAGTTTTCAATCGTATGCACACACAACAGCTATCTACTTGCATATGGCGGACCCAAGATCTTTCTCCAAATAGGGGTCAGATGCGACTTAGAATCATAGAATCATGCCAACTATATATGCCAGCTGTATCCTGGGATGCATCAAAAGAAGTGTGACCAACAGTTTTCAGGGAAGTGATTCTGCCTCTCTACTCCCCTCTCATCAGACTCCATCTGGAGTTCTGCATTCAACTCTGGGCCTCCCAACATCGGAAGGACATGGACCTATTGAAGTGAGTCCAGAGGAAGGCCACAAAGATGCTCAGGGGGCTGGAGCACCTCTCCTATGAAGACAGGCTGAGGGAGTTGGAGTTGTTCAGCCTGGAGAAGAGAAGGCTCTGGGGAGACCTTATAGCAGATTTCTAGTACCTGGAGGGGCCTACAAGAGAGCTGGAGAGGGACTTTTTGCAAGGGTCTGTAGTGACAGGACAAGGGGTAACAGTTTTTAAACTGAAAGAGGGTTAGCTATTAGGAAGAAATTCTTCATGATGAGGGTGGCAAAACACTGGCACAGATTTCCCAGAGACATTGTAGATGCCCCCTCCATGGAACTGTTCAAGGCCAGGGTAGATGGGGCTTTGAGCAACCTGGTGTAGTGGAAGGTGTCCTGGCAGGGAGTTTGGAAATCAGGGATCTTTAAGGTAACTTCCAACTGAAATTGTTCTGTGGTTCTATGAATAGTTTGGGTTGGAAGGGACCTTTATAGGTAATCTAGTCCAATTCCTGACTTCTCTCTATCCCAGGAGAGCGCTTGAATCATTAGGGTACTTTCGTTTTCTTACTTTTCCCCCTCACAGGGCTTGTGAGAAGTCCTTCTTTCCATAACTAGATGCAATGACATCTAGTTTTGGGACAATCTGAAGTTCTTAATCTGTTTGGTGGAATTGTCAGTGTTAGGGTTAGAGTTGGACTTGGTGATCTTAAGGGTCTTTTCCAATTGAAATTATTCTATCATTCTATGATGAATCTTTGCAAGAAGTTTTGTGTTACATGTAGCAATTTGATAAGTCACATACAGCTAACGGCTTTAGTTGAGACGAGGAGAAGGAAAGAAAAGAAGAAAAAAATCCCTTCATGTTAATTTTTTTTTACATTGCTTGGTGATTTTTAGATTTTACATGGTTGGGAAAATGGGAGCTTTCCCCATCTTATCCTCTCATACTGTTGTTGCAAGATATTCTATAGGTAACGCTTATGGTGGATGTTACTTTTCAAAGAGAAGAGTCTTCTACATACTGTGTTTTTGTAATTTTTGATTCAAAGCAATAGAACTAAACTCAGTTCTCCAGTATGAGATAACTCGGTAATTTACTGGTAATTAATGAAAATAATGTAAAGAAGGTGGCAGAAAATCAATACTGGGAGTGTTTGACATTGCTGTCAAATAGACGGTAGCAATCAGGGAGATTATGTAAAAATATTTACAAAGTGAATGTTTTAAAACCATTTGACAATAATCACAAGTAAATTGTGTCATTTATGAAATATTTAAAGAGAACATCCAAAATGTCATCAGAAAAAGAAAGCTGATTGACAAAGAAACACATAAAAAAAGAGGGAGAGAAAGAGAGGAAAAGGCAAAAAATCCACTTTAAAACAATCAACATTTATTTCATTAAAATTAACAGATGTGTAGTCAATATTTACTTTATAAAATAAACTATATTCGCCTAGCTTTGTAAGTATTTAACCCTATACAAAATCCTGTCCAGATCATCATCTAGATCACTTTGTTAATATCAGTCCTTTTTTTTTCTGCTATCTGCTTAGCTTTGAGTTTGTTTTCATGCTAATGCAAAAGCCATGCCAAGCAGGATTTGATCTCTCCGCATCCTGGCACGGTAACTAGCACCAAAAGAGACACAGCTAATACAGATTTTACTTATACAACAGAGATGTTCTTGATAGAGTCATCTAAACCTCCGCAAGTATTACACAGGCATGAAAATTATGAAAATGGAGATTCGTTGGTAGGTGGTTTTCATTGATTTACTTTGAGTCTTGAGAAGTCTGCTTACAGGTGAGGCCGAAGAGTCATGAGTTAGAAAATAAAAGCAGACTAGTTCTGGAAGAGTAAACTAGTCCATACTGATATCTCTCTTACTGGGCAACTGTTGCTATTTCTCATGATCATTTATGTTATTAGAATTTTTAAAATTCTGATGTTTGAGACATTATGACTCAGTTAAAATTTTTGACTTACTCTCCCTCCACCCCCATCCCAATCAATAGAGCTAGAACTTTGTAGTTTCTTATATTTTATTAAAAATAGCTTATATTCCCTTATCTATGAAGTCTTGGCTTCTAAGGAAAACAAACATAGAATATTACATATGTAGTACAATTATGGGAAAAAGGATTGTCTCCTTTTGCTTAATTAAGAAAAACACATGAACAACAACCAAACAAAGCACCAAAGCTCTCTAACACAACTACTGTTTGTCTTTATGGAACAAGGTCTCTGTCCTCCCAGCCATAGTCAAGGTAGACAAGTTAGCAGGAAGGAAGATCCTACTGCATAGACACCCATGAAAGCTTTGAATGAGAAGAATTAATATTGCTGTTCTGCTACTACTGCTCAAGGTGAAGATAGTACAGATATTTTTTGTATTGTCCTTTCTCATATCAAATATTAATAGACTCAGGTACAAAATGCTTCATAAAGATCTTTTTCTAAAGCCCTATGAGTTAGAGTTGCACATACCGTCTGAGGCATTGTGTTTGTCAGGGAATGGATCTTTGTAAACACCTGCACAGATGTGGTTCACATATTTACAATTGAGAGAGAGACAGGATCATCTAGTATGACACAGTTTCTTCAGCCAAAGGTCTTTCTGTCTTTTGCCAAAATTCCTATGTCTGTAATTCTTTAAGTCTTTCAACACGGAAGTGGTTGGATTTTATGTATGCTGTACAATTACTATTTTAAGTAAGTAGAGGATTTGTTTATGGGTTTTCTGTAAACCTTTAAGTTAGCAATTTTGTATAAGTCTTTAGATAAAATTTAAGATGGAGAATAATCCCACAAAATTAATTTCAGAGATTCTGTGATTTCTTTCTTTGCTGGTTACCTTCTAGTGCGCCATTGATATCTACAGGGAAATAATTTCCAATTTCTTAATCCTTTTATATTATTGTTTTGTAATAGTAATCCTTTGTTAGTATCAAAACATCTTTATAAACAAAACCTTCTTCTACTGAATATTTAGGAGTGACTGATGTTACCTAACCATCCATCACAGTGCAGTGACAGGTCCCTGAATCAGCCATAGAAATGGTGTGAAACAACCATTTAGCACAGATATTTGACTGCCTCTGTGAGCAGAAGCGCAACTCACCCTGTGAATTTAGCAGGTATCTGGAATTGGCTTTTCTGATTCTTACCCACTCATTTTTTCCCTAGATTATCCAGGCTACTTGCAAAGTAGTCGGCATGGGTCAGACTCCAAAATCTGATTATGGGTATTGTAAAATTGTTATAGATTTTCTGAGATTTCTGTTAGTCTTTAAAAAAATGTACTAATTATCACAAAACTCAGGAGGGACAAGCTTTCATGACCATATGGCAGCTGTGGAAGTTGGTACTGAATTAATGAACTAAGTCACTGGAGAATGGATACACAGAGGACCTGGAGTAGTCTTGTCCTCTTTTAAATGTAGGTATCTGCACCTGAACCAGTTGTCCGGACTCCTACAGCTGCTGGAAAGCAAAAAGACATTTTGAAAGTCCAGTTTAGGTACTTTATTTTAATTATCTATATTAAGAGGAGAAAAATTATGCTTTATGAACGCCTTTTAATTTCAGTTTTAATCTCAATTACCTTTAGGAAGCATTTAGACAATTAATTCAGATCTAAATGCCTACAATGTGGATGGTTAAAATTGAATGAGATGAATCTCATAGTAAGAAATTTATGCTCTCTGAGTCCCTGTTAGAAAGGAAGTGGACCTGTTTTACAAGTGAGAAGACACAGCCCTGGATTATACCTGTAATTATACCTGGATTTTACGTGACATCTGTGACACCAGAATAATCAGAACATTCCGTGAAACATACATTCAATACAATCAAAGTCTCTATTAATGATTTTACTCTAATAAATATTACTCAGTTGCAATTCAATTGCAACAGATAAAATCAACAGAGAGCATTGTATAAAAAATAAGGCTCTGTGTTTCTTTTCCGGAGATATGAAGCTCTTCAAGAAATTATGCAGTGTAAGGCAAGAACAACTTTTATCAAAACTGTCTTAACCCTTTAAAAACATTTTTTGGAAGAGAAAGTGCTTAGGCNATCAAAGTCTCTATTAATGATTTTACTCTAATAAATATTACTCAGTTGCAATTCAATTGCAACAGATAAAATCAACAGAGAGCATTGTATAAAAAATAAGGCTCTGTGTTTCTTTTCCGGAGATATGAAGCTCTTCAAGAAATTATGCAGTGTAAGGCAAGAACAACCTTTTATCAAAACTGTCTTAACCCTTTAAAAATATTTTTTGGAAGAGAAAGTGCTTAGGTATTCTCTTTTTTCTTTAAATACTTGGGCCTAACAACCGGGTTTCTTATATATTTATATAAATGTTGAGAATCAGTCCTTAAGACATCAATTCATCTATTGCCAAGTAGTAATGAGTTCACTACCTCTATCCGAATGTATGTATGTAGGCAGATATTTGGGTTTCAATTGATGGTCAAGAATGAATCAATGTCTCAGAGTTTTCAGTGTTGTTTTATGGTAACTAAATGTGAAAAAGGATGCTTGTCTGGGGCTATGTACTAATTTTATTCTAATTTTCCTAGTTCACATAGGTTTAAGCTGAATAAAAGGTCTGAAATGCTGCTTGCAATGCAAGTTTATTGAAATCAATCTCCTTTTTTATTATTTCTGGAAGAATGCAAATTTTAGTTAAAGGGAACTTTTTAAATATTGGATTTTTTGAAGCTATTCTCAAAGAAATACCTCTCCACAGCCCCATCCTATGCCAGTCTGCATAACAAGGTTGCATGAATAGGAAGGGAAACTCATCTTCAGAGGTGTTTCTTTCTCTTTTTTTTTTATCTTTTCATTTTCTTTCTTTTCTTTTAATCAAAGGTTTTAATCCATATCTGATCATTCTAATGTGAGCCCACACCACCAAAATCAATATTATTTTTGTATGTTTGCTGACAACCCTGAAAGTTTTGGGTTTTACCCTGAGCCCAGACTAGCTGGTTACACGGATCATTGTAACTATTTCCTGCCCAGTTCTGCTCAAAATCAGCTTCACGGAAGTGTTTCTATGCCTTATTAACAAGGAGAAAAACTAGTATTCTGCTTTATCCTTGGTCTACAATTAATTATTTTGCTAAATCTGGATCTCAGTAGAAAAAAAGATGATTTGAAACACAAATGAAGCAATGTCAAGTACATAAGGAAAGAAAAATATTTCTGAATTTAAAATGACAAAAGTAGCTAGAAATGGTTTTGCCAGTCAATCAACCAGCTGAGATATACAGAGGCAATATTGACTGTAGAGCCCCATAATTACTCTTTCAGGCTGCTGCCACACTTTTTCAGTTCAGTTTATTTGTTTTTAAATTACTTTCTTTCATCTATCTCCTATTTTGAAGTGTGATAATGATAATATTGGCTGACATTACAACCTGTTCAAGATAAGAATTATCTGCTATTGCAGAAAGTGAACTTATCTGTAGCAGACTAATTCCTCAGCCAAAGATTGTAACCTATTTCAAAGTTAAATTGAATGCAAAATGTTTAATACAAGTGTATATTTTTGGTTTGTGTATGAACATCCCTGTCCTGACAGATATGCATGAAAGACTGTCTCTGACCTAAAGAGGTAGAGATTTTTTATCCAAATAGATGAAAGAAATGAAAAATGAGAAGCTAAACAGTGATACAGAGAAAATGACTTGACCAGAGCATCAGAGCAGATTAATTAGAATTAATACAAGGTGACATAAACTCTCCCTTGGCCACTTGCCTCATCATAACTCTGTTGAGACTTGACATTGAACTGTTGGAGAATCGGGTCCATCACCTCCATAAGAAAGAATCAATACTGAAAGTAAGATAAGAAGGTGCGTTGTACGCAAAGTCTACGAGCCTATGTAGAAATGGCAGCAAGAATTGTTTTGCACAAGCGGACAGAGAATATTTAGTCTCTCTAGCCTAGTATTCCAGGAGCTTGATTAATGTAAATGAAATTAGTGTTCTAATGCAAAATTCTACTTGTATTGAAGCTGAGATTCGTGGTGTAACTGAAGTGAATCCATGTGTGTTTCAGAAACTCTGTATTTCAGAGGATTTATTTCTGTCTCAAACTAAGAGACAATTGGAGAAACAAGCCAGATAGTTTTAAAGATAGGAACACTTAAACATTAAAAGCTTTCAAGGCATGATTTTCCTTAAAGAGTCCCTTAGTTCTGATATACAATTCTGAACAAATATGCAGGAATCTGTTTTATTTTAGAAACGTTTATTTTAAAAATCATATTTAGGTAAAACAATTTCTAAAACAGTTGACTCATTCCAAAGTGGATTTAAAAATCCGCAGACTCATTTGCCATTCTTTGACTTCTTTTGTAAGTTAGACATATTCTATGACAGATATACAAATCATGGTAAAAATCCCTAGGCAGAAAGATTTCAGCTATCCCATCTTATTTCATTTTCGAGATGTATCTGATTTAGGGTATAAATGCACTCTGAAATCCTGCCATAATAATCAAGTTTATAAATCCTGCTGTCTTATTTAAATCTGTTACGATTTATAAATCCTTTTCGAGTTTTATATCTCTGATTTTTCCTAAGGTAAAGATTTAGTAAAGAGATTCAAGTTTATACTGAGTTCAGCCAGGTGGCACATTTTACATGACTTCATCAACCGTGGTAAATCCTCCCAGTGAACTACAAGACAATCCAGCTATCTCATAAAAGCCTAACCACATGGCTCAAAATTGAGAGAGTCCATGTTCGAATGATCTGGTTAGGAGCAGTGCAGAACGTGGCAAACATACATTATTTTTCAATTGATTCAAAGCAGAAAACGTTTTTCTGTTGCTCTTGAATTTCATTCCATGAACTTGAAAGATGAATAAGGAATTAAAGTCCAGATTTTCCTCTAAGAACTGGTTGAAACTCAGATCCAAATCTGGACGTAAATTCATTTGAATTCCATCCTTCAGAATCCCTTATTTAAATAAGAATCATCACAGTGAAAAGATTTGTATCTCAAGCTAAGGTGTCTCTGTATTTTAAACAATATGAGCTATTTTAAATCACTACAAAGAGAAAGCTGTTTGCAGGCCAGGTCAGAAGTTCTAATTAGTCTTACAGAATTTAGGAACAACGTGATGCATTTCAAAGTTCCATTTCATCTACTAGCAACATTTTTAGGTACATTTGTTTTTTGGTATATTTTTCTACATTATTATATCTATAGTTATGCATCTCCCAGTTTCAGAATGTTCTGTTTTCTATTACAGTGAAATTCCATGATTGCTTGTGCCTTACTGAACTCATTTGTGAAACAGACATTACAGATGCTCTGTGACTCCTTGTAACTTCAGATAAATATAAAGGGGACTGAGTCAATCCCGAGTACTGACTAGCTTCCAATTTTTAGTGAACAGTTAGAAAGGACTAAACTGACCACAGTTTTCCAGACTTGATGAGTCTATGGAGTATATGCATGATAGAGTGCCATGAAATCATAACAAATACAGAAAAGTGGATGTGAAATAACTAAATCTAGATGATCTTACTCAGTAGCCAAGTTAAAGCAAACCAGATTGCTGTTACAAAAAAATATAATGTAGCTGTGGAACTCAGTGCCACAGAAACTTGTGCCAGTAGCTCACATGTGTTGAAAAAACAACTGGATTAATATGAAAAGAAATATCTTCAGACCTAATAAATATAAGGTAGCGCTAACTCAAAACCACTCCAAGTTATAGATTGCTTGAAATCACTAGGGAAATATACTGTGAAAACATTGACATATTTATGTCTTATTCTTAGCCTCTTTTGCAGTTTCTTGCCATTTGACACACTAAAACAGATTACACAAATACAGAAACTTCTGATCTTTTTTGGAAAGAACATTCCTGTGCTCTCACAGTTTACCCATTTTCCTCAGACTCTTTTCATAGAACCATAGAATAAGAGAATCATCCAGGTTGGAAAAGATCTTTAAGATCATTGAGTTCAACTGTTAACTTAGCAGTCCCAAGTCTACCACTAAACCACGTCCCTAAGCACCACATCTACGCATCTTTCAAATACCCCCAGGAAAGGTGACTCAACCACTTCCCTGGGCAGCTGGTTCCAAAGCCTGACAAACCTTTCAATGAAGAAGTTTTTCCTAACATTCAATCTAAATTTCCCCTGGTATAACTGGAGACCATTTCTTCTCATCCTCTCCCTCTTTATTGGGGAGAAGAGACCAACAGCAACCTCACTACCACTTCCTTTCAGGTAGTTGTAGAGAGTGAGAAGGTCTCCCCTCAGCCTCCTTTTCTCCAGAGTAAGAAACCCTAGTTCCCTCAGCTGTTCCTCATTAAACTTGTGCGTTAGACCCTTCACCAGCTTTGTTGCACTTTTTTTGACATACTCCAGAACCTCAATGTATTTCTTGTAGTGAGGGGCCCAAAACTGAACACAGT
>VZSC01006182.1:0-11716 GCA_013398225.1 Steatornis caripensis | reverse complement strand
CTGGGGCATGGATCTGGCCCCCGAGCTGCCCACCCATGTCGGCTTCATGAGCCTCGAGCAGCTGGGGCTGGTGCACCCCAAATATCCGTGCTTGGACATGGGGGCCAAGGTAAGCCCAGTGTCCCCGTGCCCGTGCCCGTTGGCACGCGGCCGTCCTCGCTCACCGCCTGTCCCCGCAGCTCCTGCTCACCCTCACCTTCTGGCTGCTGCTGCGGCAGTTCGTTAAGGAGAGGCTGCTAACGAGGAGGTGCCCGGCCACCCCGCTCCTGGAGGTGACCGTCTCGGACACGGGTGAGGGATCCTGCTGTCACCCATCCAGAGGGCCCCCCACACAGGGCTGAGCATCCCTGGGGTGCGAGTGCCTGGAGGCAGGCAGCTGCCAGGGACGGGGATGGGGGGGACGCACATGCACGTGGCCCCCGCCCAGCTGCCTGCAGCCCCCTCCCTGCCTCACAGAGCCCAGCCGGCAGCGGGATGTGCTGAAGGCACTGGGGGTCCTGGTGCGGGATTTCTACGCCAAATACTGGATTTGCGTCTGTGCCGGCATGTTCATCGTGGTGAGCTTCGCCGGGCGCCTCGTCGTCTACAAGATCGTCTACATGTTCCTCTTCCTCCTCTGCCTCACCCTTTTCCAGGTAGAGGGGGGACGGGGACCCCTCGCTGTCCCCACCTTTGTCCCCAGCCTGGCCCCGCTGACGTCCCCGTCCCTGCAGGTGTACTACAGCCTGTGGCGCAAGGTGCTGAAGGGCTTCTGGTGGCTGGTGGTTGCGTACACCATGCTGGTGCTCATCGCTGTCTACACCTTCCAGTTCGAAGAATTCCCCACGTACTGGAGGAACCTGACGGGCCTCACCGATGAGCAGTGAGTGTCCGCGATGCACCGTGGGGTCCCTGCTGCCACTGGGGCATGGCCAAGGGACGCATCGCCGCCAGGGCGTGGCCAAGGGACGCGTTGCACATGGGGAAACTGTGGCACGGTGGGGTGGAGTTGGGGTTGAGCATGGCATGGCAACCTGATGCCGCCAGGTGGGATGGATGCGGCCTGGAGCTGACCCTCTCCTCCCTCCCCAGGCTGGGTGACCTGGGCCTGGAGCAGTTCAGCGTCTCCGAGCTTTTCTCCAGCACCCTCATTCCAGGCTTCTTCCTCCTGGCCTGCATCCTTCAGCTCCATTACTTCCACCGTCCCTTCATGCACATCACCGGCCTGGAGCACATCCCCGCTGCCACCCAGACATCCTGCCACATCCCCAGGTAGGGCTCCGTGCGGGGGCGACCCCCCCTGAACCCCCAGCCCCCATCCCTGCGCTGAGCCCTCCTCCCTGCAGGCCCGAGGAGCTGCACGGGAGCCGGCTGCTGCGGGATGCGGCTGCTGCCGAGAGCACCGGGGCAGGAGACTCCGACACTGCATCGCAGGGTACCGGGCAGGGGTGGGGGGCCAGGGTGGGGTGTGGTGTCCTCCAAGCCAGGAGAGGGCTGGGAATGTAGGGAAATGGATTTCGGGTGTCCTCCAAGTGTGGGAGGGTATGGGTGTGGGTTGGGGTGTCCTCCAAGCCTAGAATGGGCTGAGCGGGAGCAGGGATGGATTGAGGTGTCCTTCAAGTGTAGGAGGGTACGGGGGTGGGTTTGGGGGTGTCCTCCAAGCATGGGAGGTTATGGGGATGGGTTGGGGCACCCTCCAAGCCAGGAACGGGCGAGGGGGGGTGCAGGGATGGATCGGGGTGTCCTCCAAGTGTGGGAGGGTATGAGGATGGATCGGGACGTCCAAGCCAAGAACAGGCTGGGAGGGTGGGGAGGTGGATTGGGGGCGTCCTTCAAGCCAGGATGGGGTGGGGGGGTGCAGGGATGGATTGGAGCATCCTCCAAGCCAGGAAGGGGCTGGGAGAGTAGGGAGATGGATTTGGGGTGTCTTCCAAGTGTGGGAGGGTATGGGTGTGCGTTGGGGTGTCCTCCAAGCTGGGAAGGGGCTGAGGGAGCGCAGGGCTGGACTGGGGTGTTCTCTAGGCATGGGAGGATACGGGGGTGGGTTGGGGTGTCCCCTGAGCCAGGGTGGCGGCGGGGGTGTCCCTGACAGTGCGTGTCCCCGCAGTGCCCACCAAATGGGGGCTGGTGCTGGAGCGCCTGATTGTGCTGGGCTGGACCTTCTCGGACACGCTGACCCGCGGGCAGGTCTTCGTGGGGCGCCTGCTGGAGCTCCACGTCCTCAAGCTGGTGGCTCTCTACACGGTCTGGGTGGCCCTGCAGGAGGTACCAGCTGCGGGACCCCGGGGTCAGGGGGGGCACAGCCAGGCACCTCGGGGTGCTGACACGGACGCTGCCCCAGGTATCGCTGATGAACTTCTTGCTGGTGCTGCTGTGGGCCTTCGCCATGCCCTACTGCCGCTTCCGCCACATGGCCTCGTGCCTCTCCACCGTCTGGACCTGCATCATCATCGTCTGCAAGATGCTTTACCAGCTCAAGATCGTCGACCCCCGCGAGTACTCCAGCAACTGCACCCAGGTACCAGTGTGGCCGTGCTGGGGCGGGGGGTGCCCATTTCTTGGGGCGCTTGTGGTGGCACAGGGTGGGTTCCCTGGGTCTGGTGGCAGGGGCGAGGGGAGCTGACGCCCACTGGTGCTCCCCTCTGCAGCCCCAGTTCAACGGCACCAACCTGAGCCCGGAGGAACTGGGCAACTCCACGCTGTACCGCGGCCCCGTGGACCCTGCCAACTGGTTCGGCATCCACAAGGGCTACCCCAACCTGGGATACATCCAGGTGGGTGCGGGGACGCCCCCAGTCCGTGGGGACCATGTGGGGGGATGCCCAGCAGTGTGCCATGGTCCTGAGCACCCGCTCTNAGTTCAACGGCACCAACCTGAGCCCGGAGGAACTGGGCAACTCCACGCTGTACCGCGGCCCCGTGGACCCTGCCAACTGGTTCGGCATCCACAAGGGCTACCCCAACCTCGGATACATCCAGGTGGGTGCGGGGATGCCCCCAGTCCGTGGGGAGCATGTGGGGGGATGCTCAGCAGTGTGCCGTGGTCCTGAGCACCCGCTCGCCTCCTGTAGAACCACCTCCTGGTGCTGCTGCTGCTGGTGTTCGAGGCGGTGGTGTACCGGCGCCAGGCGTACTACCGCAAGCAGCACCAGCTGGTGGCCCCCGTCACCGAGACCATTTTTGAGGACGTCTCCCGTGAACACCTCGACCACGGCCTCGGCAGCTGTGCCAAATACTTCCTCAACTACTTCTACTACAAGTTTGGCTTGGAGGTGGGGAGCGGGCACCGCAATGGCAGTGGCGATGGTTGCACCACTCGCGGCGCCGCGGGGCTGAGGCTTCTGCATTCCCCCCCACCGCAGATCTGCTTCCTGATGACGGTGAACGTGATCGGGCAGCGGATGAACTTCATGGCGATCCTGCACGGCTGCTGGCTGGTCGTCATCCTGACGCGGCGCCGGCGGGCGGCCATTGCCCGCCTCTGGCCCAAATACTGCCTCTTCCTGGTCGTCTTCCTCCTCTACCAGTACCTCCTGTGCGTGGGCATGCCGCCCGCCCTCTGCGTGGGTAAGGGGCATGGGGGGCACCCATCCCTTGCAGTGCTCAGGGAGGTGGAGGTCCACGCGCGGGCAGGCTGCCTGCCCTGGCTCAGGAGCTGGGGGGCCAGCATCGAGCATGCCCGCCGCCCCCCAGACTACCCGTGGCGCTGGAGCCGGGCCCTCCCCATCAACTCGGCACTCATCAAGTGGCTCTACCTGCCCGACTTCTTCGTGGCCCCCAAATCCACCAACCTCATCAGTGAGTATGCCCCTCATCCCCGAGCCTGGCAGCACCCCTCCACCCACGGGGTGCCCTGTCCCCCTGCTCCAGCCCCTGGCACCCCCCCTGCCCTCGGGGCACCCCAGCCCCAGCCATGGGGGTCCCATCCTGCCCCCCCAAGGGTGAGCAGAGGGGAGGTGGGAGGGGCTAAAAGAGCCACGCCTCTTTTGGGGTGGAGCTTGCTAAGTGCCTGCCTCCTTTTGGGAGGAGGAGCTGGGGAAGCACCCTCCCCCTTTGGGAGGAGCTTGGTTAAAGTCACACCCCTTTTGGGAGGAGGGGCATGGGGAGCCACACCCACATGAGGGAGGGGCTTGGTGAAAGCCACGCCCCTGCAAGAGGCAGGGCTTGGGGAGCACCGAAGCCCTCAGGCAGAGCTTAATGGAACCCCACCCCTGGGGGGAGTGGCCTGGGGATGCCCCACCCCCTCGGGGAGGGGCTCTGGTGGGCCACGCCCCTGGTGCTGAGCCACCTGCCTGCAGACGACTTCGTGCTGCTGCTGTGCGCGGCCCAGCAGTGGCGGGTGTTCGAGGCCGAGCGCTCCGAGGAGTGGCTGCGGGCGGCCGGCGAGAACGGCGACCGGCTCGACCTGGCGCAGGACTCCCGCAACCGCACGCCCAACTTCATCCACTGCCGGTGCGTGCCCTCGCGGGGCCATGGGGGTGGGACCCCGCCCTGGCTGCGGGCAGGATGGGACCCCGCAGGTAGTGGGACTGGCTGGGCTGGGGTTCCCTAGGATGGGAGTGGGACCCCAGCAGCACTGGGATCGGTTTGGGCCAGGGAAGCCCTCCCCGGGGTGCTGGGCTGGCACAGGACCCCCCGCCACGGCTGGCACGGGACCTCCTGCCGCTAGGATGGTACCCCCGGGTGTGGGACGGGAGCACCCTGAGGGTGTGCTGCAGAGATGCGGTGGTCCAGGACCCAGGAGGTGGTACAGGACCCCTGTGGGCACTGGGGCCCCGCAGACTGGGCCAAGGCACTTTGTCCCCCAAGACAGGGCCGATGGCGGCGACTGGGGTCGTGCTGGTTTGGCTGGGGTGTGGGGCAGCACCTTGCTGCACCCTGAAACGAAGCGGTGCCAAGCGTAGGTGCTGTACAAGGAAGAGGACCCTGCTCTGAGCGCCCCGTCCCACAGGTCGTACCTGGACATGGCGAAGGTGGTGATCTTCCGCTACCTCTTCTGGTTCGTCCTGGTCGTGGTCTTCATCACTGGGGCCACTCGCATCAGCCTCTTCGGCCTCGGCTACCTCCTGGCCTGCTTCTACCTCCTCCTCTTCGGCACCGCCATGCTGCGCAAGCCGGCGCGGGCGCGCCTCGTGCTCTGGGACTGCCTCATCCTCTACAACATCACCGTCATCATCTCCAAAAACATGCTATCGGTGAGGGCTGCTGGGCCCCGAGCATGGGCTGCTCCTCAGGGCCCCCCACCCCCTTGGGCATCNGCTGCGCAAGCCGGCGCGGGCGCGCCTCGTGCTCTGGGACTGCCTCATCCTCTACAACATCACCGTCATCATCTCCAAAAACATGCTGTCGGTGAGGGCTGCCGGGCCCCGAGCATGGGCTGCTCCTCAGGGCCCCGCACACCCTTGGGCATGCCCTGGGGAGGGCACAGTGGGCAGGGCTGTCCCCCTCCTCCCTGTGCCCGGGGCAAGCCCTGCACTCTGCTCTCTCTCCTTGCAGCTCCTCTCCTGCGTCTTCGTGCAGCAGATGCAGAGCAACTTCTGCTGGGTGATCCAGCTCTTCAGCCTGGTCTGCACCGTCAAGGGCTATTATGACCGTGAGCGCTGGGCTGGGCTGGGGGGGTCTGAGGGCTGCCCTGCCTGAGCTGGTGGGGTCAGGGGGCGCAGGATTGGGCCGCTGCCTGACCTGCCCGCGTCTCTGCCTGCCAGCCAAGGAGATGGGCAGGGACCAGGACTGCTCGCTGCCCGTGGAGGAGGCGGGCATCATCTGGGACAGCATCTGCTTCTTCTTCCTCCTGCTCCAGCGCCGCGTCTTCCTCAGCTATTACTTCTTGCACGTCATGCTGGACCTCCAGGCCTCCGCCCTGCAGGCCTCCAGGTGGGGTTGGGGTCCCAGAGGGTGTTGGCGGGTGCTGGGGTGCCCCCCCTCACCCTCCCGCCGTCCCTGTCCCCGCAGGGGCGTCGCGCTATTCAAGGCCAGCGCCCTGAAGAGCATGCGCTCCCACCGGCAAGCGGAGAAGAAGTCGCTGGCCCAGCTGAAGCGGCAGTGAGTGGGTTTTTGGGGGGCGCACCTGGGACCCATGCCTCCGTGCAGCCGCCAGCACCTCGGGGTACCCCTGTGTGGGTGGGGTGGGTGCCCCCGGGAGGTTTGGGGGTGCGGGCTCCGCAGCAGCCTCTGCCTGGCAGGATGGAGCGGATCCGAGCCAAGCAGGAGAAGTACCACCAGGAGCGGCTGCTCAGCGGCACCGGCGAGGGGCAGGATGAGGCCAGGCCAGGTGAGAGCCGGGAGGGTCCCCTCCCGTCCCCCCCAATCCCTCTCCAGGCACAGCAGGGTGACCGCGACCCGTTGCCAACGCCTGTCCCGGTGGAGCCCCGTGGAGCACTGCGGTGAACTCCCCCGCTCCCTGCCCCTGCCCCGGCTCACCCCTGCATCAGGGGTGGGTGCACCAAGTGGGGCCGTTCTCAGCCCCCCAGCTCCCCATCTGCCATTCCACAGCGCCCGGCGGCCCAGCGGACCCTTCCCGGCAGAGGGAGCGGTGGTGGCGGCCATGGTTAGACCACGCCGCAGGTACTGCCCCGGCACGGGGCTATAACGGGGCGCAGCCCCTCGGCAAGGTCCCTCCGCTGGGGACCGCTAACACCCGCGCGGAGCGGTGGTGATGGTGCTTTCGGCAAGGTGACGCCCTGCATGTCCCCCGTCCCCGTGCTGGGCCGTAGGGCACTAACCAGGGCTTCTCTGCTTCCCAGCTCTAACGGGGTGTTGGACTGGGGGTGTCGGGCTGCGGTTGGGGTTACCGGCATCGGTCGCCTCTGAACGCTGGCGCCGGACATGGGAGACGTGGACGGGGGATATGGGAGTTGAGCGTTTGTCCCAACGGATGTGCTCGGCACCGTGCTGGCAGTGCCGTGGGGAGAGAGCCCTGGGGAGGTGGCAGCGGAGCCAGCCTGGGCACAGGCCATGCTATGCCACCCCGTGCTGTGCCACCAGGCACTGGCCGTGCCACGGCACCGGCCGTGCCATGACCCTCCGTGCCACCCTGGCAGTGCTGCATTCCGGGGAATACTTCCTCTTCGAGTCGGACAGCGAGGAGGAGGAGGAGGAGGCGGCGATGCCAGAGGAGCCGCAGCCGGGCGGGCAGAGCGCTTTCCAGGTAGCATGGCAGGGGTGCTGGGGGGGGTCTCATGGTGCCCACGGGGTGCTGACAGCCCCTCTCCACCCCCCCCAACCCAGCTCGCCTACCAGGCCTGGGTGACCAACACCAGGACGGCGCTGCGGCAGCAGGAGCAGCCAGAGTCACCGGGCGCCGGGGTCACTGCAGGTGGGTCTGGCTCCCCCCAAAATGGGGCTGGGGGGGGCCGGGAGGGGACGCAGCCCTGCGCTGCGCCCGCTCTTTGCCCTGGCAGTGGTCAGCATCCCGTAATGGGGTATTGCCTCAGCGGGGCTCCCGGTGTGTGTGGATTCTCTGGTGGCTACACTGGGGCTGGGCACAAGCCGTGTGGTTCTCCTTTGGTGCCTGCGCTGGTGTTTAAGTTTGATGGCGGGGACGGGGCGATGAGCGGGGGAGCCCCAACTGGGGCCATGAATGATGTCCAGCCCCCACTGAGCCACTGCTACGCCTTCCTGGGGGCGGGTCTGACCCTTGCAGGGGACAGCAGAGAAAGGGAGGAGTTGGAGGCACCCGAAGAGGCCGAAGGCCAGGAGGAAGAGGAGGAAGAAGGCTCCGGTAGGTGGGCAGCAGGACCGCAGCGCAGGGGGGTGCTGAGGGGGTCCGAGCGGGTGCAAAGTGATGTCGTCCCCTCCTCCCCTTGCCCCGGCAGAGCGCGGTAACGTGGTGCAGCGGGCGCTGAACACCCTGCGGTTCCTGTGGGTGCTGTGCCGGGCCATGGTGGACGGGCTGACCCAGTGGCTGGACACCTGCACCCATGAGCACGCCAACATGTCCACCGTCCTGCGCCTCGAGAGGTACATCCTCGCGTGCCGGCTGGCCACGGTGAGCCTGGGGAGCGGACACTGGGGCACAGGACAGAGATGGCAGCCCCGCGGTGGCACTGACCCCTTGCCCACTGCAGGGAGAGGAGGTGCACCGCGGGGTCCTGGACGAGCTCTACCTGCCGCCACTGGCACCGGAGGAGCCTCCCGAGGAGCCGAGCCCACGGGGGGCTGGGGGCACGGACCCCCAAGATGACATCGCTTCCAGGCAGGTGCATAGATAGCCCTCCAAGGGGCAGCCGCCAGCGCCGTGGGCAGGGGCCGGCACGCAGGGCGCTCACCCTGTCTCTGTACCGTCCCCAGTGGGCACCAAGGAGCCACTGCTGCCTTGACAGGACACCCGCTGCCCACCGGCAGCCAGGAGCAGGTGACGAGCTGGGGGTCCCGGGAGGATGTGGCTGGGTCTCGGGAGCTCCTGGCCCTGCCCCAGAACCGCAGCCGGACGGCCAGCGAGCTCCTCCTGAGCAGGTACGGGGACACGGGGACGGCGGGGCCGCGGCTGGGCAGGCGGCGGGGCTGGCTCACCCTCCCTGCACCGCGCAGGCGGCTGTACTTCCCCGAGCTGGAAGAGTCGGAGCAGTTTTATCGGTCCCACAACCGGTTCCTGAAGCTGCTGCTGGCTGGGTATCGCTGCGTGGCCGCCCACTCCGAGCTACTCTGCTACTTCGTCATCATCCTCAACAACATGGTGACCGCCTCTGTCATCTCCCTCTTCCTGCCCATCCTTGTCTTCCTCTGGGCCATGCTCTCCATCCCCCGGCCCAGCAAGCGCTTCTGGATGACGGCCATCATCTTCACCGAGGTGGGCAGCGGGTGGCTGGGGAGGGTACGATGCCACCCAGCCTCCGGCTGCCACCCGCTGACCCCAGCATCCCCGCAGGCGATGGTGGTGGTGAAATACCTCTTCCAGTTTGGGTTCTTCCCCTGGAACGGTTACGCCATGCTGGTGCGCAACGAGGGCAAGCCCTTCTTCCCACCCCGCATCCTGGGCTTGGAGAAGACCGACCGCTACATCAAGTACGACCTCGTGCAGCTCCTGGCGCTCTTCTTCCATCGTTCCCTGCTGCTGGTGAGCCCTGACGTGCGGGCGCCATTGTGGGCATTGCCTGGGTGGGCGTTCCCAGGAGGTGGAGGTGCTGCTGGGGGTGCTGGGGGCTCTGCACAGCACCCGCTGGGTGTGTGGGGGCTCCACCTCGGTTCCCACCCAAAGCACCCATTGCTGGTTGGGTCCCCGGGGTGCATCCCGATGCTGTGGGACGAGGGGTGAGGTGCGTGGGGCTGGGGGGCGTCAGGAACCCCATCGCCCTGACCATGGCCCTCCCCAGTCCTACGGGCTGTGGGACCACGAGGAGGACCCCTTTCCCAAGAAGAAGGCGGAGGAGGAGAGGCAGGAGGAAGCAGCATCCCCGCTGCTGTCAGTGGGTGAGGAAGGGACGGAGGCGCCGGCAGAGCTGGGGGCACCGGGCGCAGTGACAGGGCCGGAGCCAGAGGGCGATGCCGTGGGGCAGGAAGAGGGGGCCGGGGCCATGCAGCTCCGCTTCAGGAGGAAGAGGCGGTGGGGGAAGAAGCAGCCGGAGGCGGCTCTGGAGGAAGGTGAGCGATGGTTCCCAGCCCTCACACTGGCGAGGGGCAAGGCTGGCATCCCCCGGGGCAGGATGTGGCCCTGCAGGACCCTGGGCTGTCATTCATCATGTTCCTCACCTGCAGAACACGAGGGGGAGGAGGAGGAAGAGGAGGTGGTGGAGGAGGAGGAGGAGGCAAAACAGAGCCACGCTCAGAAGAAGCTGAAAGCGTTTGGGCTCCGGGTCAAGCTCTTCTTCCTCACCATGTGAGTTGTCCGTGGCACCGGTTGGGGTGGGGGATGCGGGGTACAGCCCCCGGTCACCGGTCCCCTCTGTCCCCTCCAGGGCACAGAATATGTACCGGCCTGTGCGCGGGTTCTTCCGGGACATCCTGCACACCCAGCACCGGGCGGCCACCGACGTCTACGCCTTCATGTTCCTGGCCGACGTGGTCGACTTCATCATCATCATCTTCGGCTTTTGGGCCTTCGGGGTGAGCAGAGGGTTCCCACGGGGCGCCGACCAGCCGGCTCCCACCCCAGAGTCGGGCTGGGCCGTGCCCTGACCTCTCCTGCATCCCCAGAAACACTCGGCGGCCACCGACATCACCTCCTCGCTGTCAGATGACCAAGTGCCAGAAGCCTTCCTGGTCATGCTGCTCATCCAGTTCACCACCATGGTCATCGACCGCGCGCTCTACCTCCGCAAGACTGTGCTGGGCAAGCTCATCTTCCAGGTCATCCTGGTCTTCAGCATCCACCTCTGGATGTTCTTCATCCTGCCGGCTGTCACCGAAAGGTACCGAGCATCCCCCGAGGATGTCCCCAAGGGCACGGTATGGTCCCAGGGTGGCACCTTTGCGTCCCCAAGCCCACGTGGTGGCCCAGCCTGGCCAGGGAGGTGGCCGCAGGGGTGACACCGCCCTCCCGCAGGTTGTTCAGCCTCAACACGGTGGCCCAGCTGTGGTACTTCGTGAAGTGCATCTACTTCTCGCTGTCAGCCTACCAGATCCGCTGCGGCTACCCCACCCGCATCCTGGGCAACTTCCTCACCAAGAAATACAACCACCTCAACCTCTTCCTCTTCCAGGGGTACGGCACGGGGCTGTGCAGACCTCCGGGTGCCTGGAGGGTGCTGTACCAGCCCCCTCTCCCCGTGTCCCCCCCAGGTTTCGCCTCGTGCCCTTCCTGGTGGAGCTGCGAGCTGTCATGGACTGGGTCTGGACGGACACCACGCTGTCCCTCTCCAACTGGATGTGTGTGGAGGACATCTACGCCAACATCTTCATCATCAAGTGCAGCCGTGAGACAGAGAAGGTAGGGCCCCCAGCAAGCCCCTTGCTGCTCGGGGTCCCCCCAGGCCTGCCTGGCACTGTGTGCTGTCTCCCCCTCCCCAGAAATACCCCCAGCCCAAGGGGCAGAAGAAGAAGAAGATCGTGAAGTACGGCATGGGGGGCCTCATCATCCTCTTCCTCGTGGCCATCATCTGGTTCCCGCTGCTCTTCATGTCGCTGGTGCGCTCCGTGGTGGGTGTTGTGAACCACCCCATCGACGTCACCGTCACCCTCAAGCTGGGGGGGTACGAGGTGAGGATGCGGGGTGTTGGGGTGCTCAGCCCAGATGCCGGGGTCCCCTGCCCGGCTGACGGCACCCCGACCCCCCCGCAGCCGCTGTTCACCATGAGCGCCCAGCAGCAATCCATCCAGCCCTTCACCCCCCAGGACTACGAAGCCCTCACCAACCAGTTTGAGAGGCAGCCGGTAAATCATCCCCCCCACCCTGAAAACTCCCCCCTGCTCCATCCTGCTGGGTACCCAGCGGCAGGGGCTGGCAGAGCCCCAAGGTGGGGGGTGTCCTTGGGTGGGGGGCTGAGCCGTGCCCCCCCCCCCCCCCGGTGCCAGGTGGCCATGCAGTTCATCACGCTGTACGGCTACGAGGACATCGTGACGGCCCGCATCGAGGGCAGCTCGGGCTCGCTCTGGAGCATCAGCCCCCCGAGCCGGGAGCAGATGCGGCGGGAGCTGCAGAACGGCTCCTCCGACATCACCCTCCGCCTCACCTGGACCTTCCAGAGGTACCGCCGGCACAGTGGCCTGGGGTGGTGGGGGTGAGTGACCCCCACCCCGCACACGCTCAGCCTCTGCTGCCCGCTCTGCCCGCAGGGACCTGGGCAAGGGGGGCACGGTGGAG